>ML976332.1:0-16729 GCA_010015635.1 Clathrospora elynae
ATTGTATGTATGTATGTATGTATTCATTTAATGTCCTATATGAGTCTGAGACTATGAGAGGACATGAGTATAATGCATCAGGCAGTATCGAAGTATCTCTACCTCAATCGATCAATCATCTTGTACCTTATATCGCATTCCACGTTAGGGTGAGCCGAGTAATTGAGAACACCTGGCCCTCCCGAGCTCGGTCGTAACGCGTAAGTGAAGGATGCTCTGATATATTAATAATGTTCCTTGAGGATCGGCGGGGGTTACGGTCTAGCTGCAAGCGGTCAAGATGTTGCGAAATAGAGGTGAGTTTGAGAAGCACTGTAGCAAGGTACCCAGGTAATAGTGGATACAGCCACACAAAGGCGGGTACGGATGCTCGCTGAGGTAAACGTGGTCTTACACTGGTGAGTGCGAACAGGGTTACGCTGCAAGTGGACCTTGGCCACTTGGCCCGCCGCTAGTTTGGCAAGAGGACAGATTCCATTAAAGCACTCCGCCACGAGCTGCACTTGAAATAAAAACCACCAGCCCGCCTCTCCTCTACTTCTACCCACACGCCGTGCAGAGGACTTATTAACTCAATTCTCCCCTACACTTTTCCAATTACACACCCTACCACAGCAAGATGAAGTACTCCACCGTCTGCGCTGCCTTCTTTGCGGCCGTTGTCTCAGCGTCCGACGTCAAGCAGCTGAAGACGGACACGTTCAAGAGCTTCATTGAGGAGAACGACCTCGTACTTGCAGAGTGTACGTCATCCCTTGCTTAGTCAGGCTATCTGTATTGATTATAGCGCTAACGATTCCCCAGTCTTCGCGCCATGGTGCGGCCACTGCAAGGCGCTCGCGCCCGAGTACGAGACGGCGGCCACGACGCTGAAGGAGAAAAACATTGCGCTCGTCAAAGTCGACTGCACAGAGGAGCAGGATCTGTGCCAGGAGTACGGTGTCGAGGGCTACCCCGCGCTCAAGGTCTTCCGCGGCCTTGAGAACGTGTCGCCGTTCGGCGGCCAGCGCAAGGCCGACAGCATCGTTTCCTACATGACTAAGCAGGGCCTCCCCGCCGTCTCCGACGTTACCAAGGACACGCTCGAGGAGTTCAAGACGGCCGACAAGGTGGTGCTCGTCGCCTACTTCGCCGCTGACGACAAGGCCTCCAACGAGACCTTTACTTCGGTTGCCCACGGCCTCCGCGACAGCTTCCTGTTCGGCGCCACCAACGACGCGGCGCTCGCCAAGGCCGAGGGCGTCAAGCAGCCCGGTCTTGTCCTATACAAGTCCTTCGACAACGGAAAGGACGTCTTTAGCGAGACGTTTGATGCGGACGCCATCCGCGACTTCGCCAAGGTCGCCTCCATGCCGCTCATCGGCGAGGTGGGCCCCGAGACGTACAGCGGATACATGGCCGCCGGCCTCCCCCTCGCCTACATCTTCGCTGAGACTCCCGAGGAGCGCGAGGAGCTCGCCAAGGAGCTGAAGCCCCTCGCCCTCAAGCACAAGGGCGCCATCAACTTCGCGACCATCGACGCCAAATCGTTCGGCCAGCACGCCGGCAACCTCAACCTCAAGGCCGGCACCTGGCCCGCCTTCGCCATCCAGAAGATGGAGAAGAACGAGAAGTTCCCCTACGACCAGGACGCCAAGATCACCAACAAGGACATTGGCAAGTTCGTCGATGACTTCCTCGCCGGCAAGGTCGAGCCTAGCGTCAAGTCGGAGCCTATCCCCGAGTCCAATGACGGCCCCGTCGCCACCATCGTCGCCCACAACTACAAGGACATCGTCATCAACAACGACAAGGACGTCCTTGTTGAGTACTACGCCCCGTGGTGCGGTCACTGCAAGGCTCTGGCTCCCAAGTACGAGGAGCTCGGCCAGCTTTACGCCTCCGATAAGCTTTCCAAGCTCGTGACCATCGCCAAGGTTGACGCCACCGCCAACGACGTGCCCGATGAGGTCCAGGGCTTCCCTACCATCAAGCTCTTCCCCGCTGGAAAGAAGGACTCTCCCATCGATTACTCTGGCTCCCGCACCGTCGAGGACCTCGTCAAGTTCATCGAGGAGAACGGCTCGCACAAGGCTGAGGCCACCTACGTCGAGAAGGCTGAGGAGGTTGTCGCGGACGCGGCTGATGACATGGTTTCCCAGGCCGACGCTGCCACCAAGTCCGGCAAGTCTGCTGCTGCCTCAGCTGCCTCAGAAGGTACCGAGACTGTCAAGTCTGGTGCTTCTTCCGCCGCCTCAGTTGCCTCTGATGGCACCGAGTCCGTCAAGTCGGGTGCGACCGCCGCCACCGACTCTGCTGCCTCCGCCGCCTCCGAGGTCTCCAAGTCTGCCTCATCGGCTGCGTCAGAGGCCGCTGCCTCTGCCTCGAGCGTTCGTGATGAGTTGTAGATGCGTAACAACGTTTGACTTGTTTTTGTCGGTCCAACGGCACCATGTATACCAGTACCCTTTAGTATTTGCGAATAATCATATGCCTTCTGCATATGAGGGAGAGAGATCATGATTACAGGAGGATATGGGTTTCCTTTTTCTTTCACATGGGAACGGTTTGGGTAGCATTTAGCTAATGGAGTTCCGGTTCGATACTTCATCATGATGTTCGCTCGACTTGGGCTTGTAAAAGTGATGATTTGCCGCATGCTGACATACTTTCATACTTTTGCTGACTGAATAGATTCGTACATCGGAGACAAGCAGCCAGCTCAACGAGAGTTAGGCTCCAGTACTCTCACTCACATCCACCCTCAAACTGGCCCAACGCTATTCCCCACTACTATGTTCTGCTCCCTATCCCGCTCCCGCTCGACCTCCCTAACATTCTTACACTCAAATCCAAACGAAGCAAGAAACCCTAGGCCACTCACCACCAGCAAAAACATAAAGACGCTGCGCACTGCATCCTGATACGCAAATCTAAGCGTGCGCAACTGCTCTGGCGAGTTCGTCAGTGCTGTGAGATTGTTTGCACCGGCCTTGATCACGGCTCTTGGTGCTAGTTCCGGTAGTGTGCGTTGTAGAGCTGAGGTTAGTGTACTGAGGAAGATGGTTTGTGATAGGCAGAGGGAAATTGCGCCACCAAGTTGGAAGGAGAATTGGAGGAGTGCTGGATGAAGAATGTGAGTGAGTGTGGGGTGAATAAGGGAGAAGGGGAGGGGGGGGGAGGTGACGAACCGTTCCCTTGGATCATGTCTGCTTCGCGCAGGACTGTTGAAACCGCTGTGTAGGGCAGATTGATAGCGGCGCCGGTACCGAGGCCGCAGAGGAGGAAGTAGACTGCCCATGCGGTGTGGGGGGTGGTGGGGGTGAGGAGGGTGATGAGTCCGGATCCGACTACGCTCAAGGCTGTGCCCACAATGATGAACGGCGTCTCTCTCAATATCAGTACGTACGTAGAGGTTGGGTATTAAATTTTCAAAAAGCATGTATGCTGACTTACATAGTACCCAAATTTCGACACCAGCGCTCCTGTTACCACGACGACTAGGATCTGCGTCAACGCCAGGAACAGAATCTCAATTCCGCTCCTCTGCGCACTGAAGCCCCGCACTGCTTGGAAGAACATGGGTATATAAACGCCATACTACCCGTGTGTGTCAGTGCTGTCTCTTTCTTTAGCAACAATTAAGACGTATACATACTGCGAAATTCGGCATAGAGAACAGAAACGAGTACACCACTCCAAACGCAATGGAGCGTTGTTTAAGTATGCGAAAAGGCACAGAAGCATCATCGTCCATTCTCCATTCTAACAAAAGGAAGAGCGCGAGCAGGACGCCTGAGACGGTGAAGAGACCGACGATGGTGGGGGAGAGCCAGGGGAGATGGTGGCTGCTGCCCCATTGCATGGCTGTGAAGAGGGTACACATAGAGCTTGTTAGGAGGATAGTGCCTGCTAGGTCGAGGCGGATTAGGATGTGGCGAGGACTGTTATTATTGGTAGGAGGAGGGGATTTTACTATTCCCTGGTTCCCAGTGCGGAGTTTGAGAAACAGGGTAATGAGAAGCATTACCAAGGCTCCTAGAGGTAAGTTTCTAGTATCCCCGTCAGAATCAGCTCCACATCTCTCGCCCGCTCTCTCTCGCTCTCCCAATCTGCATGATAAAATTCTGCCAGATGGAGAGATGGATAGGAAATAAACTCACAGCCAAAAACACCACCGCCACAACCCCTTATCCGCCAATGTCCCGCCCACCACAGGTCCAATCCCTATACTAACCCCAAACGCACTAACGAAGAGGCCGAAGAAAAATGGCCGCTGAGACAGTGGTACCGTTTGCGTGATTACGGCAAAGGAACCTTGCATCAGTCCCGCTGCACCACAGCCAGCTACCGCTCTACCGGCGATGAAGAGGGCTGATGAGGGAGCGGTAGCGCAGATTATACTGCCGACTAAGTAGTATCTCAATGTAATCAGTAAGATATACTACTACGACTACCATCCAACATCCACATCCAACCACCCAACCACACCAACTTGTTTTTTTTTTGTTTTTTTTAAGAAAAAAAGCAGCTTAACAGTGCGTTTAGCAAAATAAAAATAAAAATAAAAATAAAAATACATGCCTTCGAACACTCCAACACACCCTAGATACAGAACTTTCGTATCCTCCACCATCTTGTACAGTTTCCCGAAAGTAGGCTGCAGCGCCGTGAGTGCGAGTAGATACGCACTTCCATACCACGCCAAGTCATCAAGCGCGTGGAAAGAGGAGGTGATGGCGGGGAGGACGGTGCCGAGGATGGTTGTGTCGAGGGCGACGAGGAAGGTGGCTAGGTAGAGGGAGGTTATGACGATAAGGAGGTTGCTTCGACGAGGTGGAGGTGGAGGAGATTGATCATCCGCCTTGAGAATAGAAATGTCATGGCGTGCTGAGAGGGGCCCGTCTTGGGAAGTGGATTGGTTAGGAGAGGTCGGTTGGGGGTGAAGGAGAATAGAAGAGGTATTATTTTTGAGGTTGTGTAGTTCCATACCTTTTTCGGATGGGGGGATGTATGTTTTACGCTACTTTGCCAGAAAGAAAACGTCTTCATACACCACTTAACTACCAAGTGAAGAATGCGGTTGACACTTCCCACGTATGATGGAGAGGCAACGTCAACACGCGAAGATGGGTGTTTCCGACGGCAGCAACCATCTTTCTTATCATCTAGAAAATTGTACTGCACTGAGCTATATGTGTGTGCGTCGTCGCAGAACAAACGACATGTCACCCACCCACCTACGCCTACACGTATTTCCGAGAACAGATAACAAACCCGACATATTAACTGTTGATATCCCTAATTCCTTCCCAGTGCTACTTATAGAGACCGTAAAGAACAGATGGATACGAGCTGACCCAATTTCGGTGCACTACCGTACGCCGATGTGTGCACCCTTCCGCTCCGAAATGAAATAAAATCGTGCTGCAACTCATGACCACATGTAAGATTTGTGTAGATATTCGAGGAACATGAGATTCGTACTTACGGCACACACGGAAGGTACGTTGTCATCCCGTCTCGAGAAGACTTCGTGACCCATTCCAAAACGGAACGGAAATCTTGTGCGACTAAATCAAGTCCCCTGATTTGGCTGACGAGTAGTAGGGCAAGGGCTGAAGTACCATGAGTGTCGGAAATGGCGGGCCTATGGTGAAAACCGATGTTTTTGGCGCAGAATTATCGTCTTTCTCTACAGAGGAAGGACCTTACTTGGGGCCCCCACAAATTTGCCTATGACAGCCTTTCTAGGCAATCTATCATTGATACCCGCGTCCACTCGACGGTTTAACAGTCCCACTTGAGAAGGTGGCCTTGTATGCCCCGTCCATAGCCTTGGACCTCTGCTTGCTCGCGATGCCCGTCCGGTCGGTTGTAGGTTGTGCGGCCATGAAGTTGTCGAACTCATCGTCCTGTTCATCACCATCGTTGTCACCCTCCCCTTCCACTTCCTCTTTCAACGTCTTCGGCGCAGGCTCAGTCCTCGGTATACGTTCCGGTGCCTTCTTCTCGTCTTCATCGTCGTCGTCATCCTCTTTCGGCGCGGGGTTGGTAAAGGGTTTCGAAGCGAGGACGCGGCGCCGCAGCTCAGCCATCTCCTCTTCGTCGTCTGAGGACTCGGGGAGGTTGTACGGGTTCTGTGGTCCGATCCTATCCTCTTCGTCTTCCTCTCCCTCACCCTCCTCCTCCTCCTCATCATCATCGTCGTCGTCTGAGGACTCGTCAATAATCCGCCTATTCATGTTCCCGCCCGCCCACTCATCCTCCACACCGTCCTCCTTCTCCGCCCTGCACTCATTCCACTCCTTCTCGATCTTCGCCAGCCACACCTCCTCCGCCTTCTTAATCTGCTCCTCGTTCTCGCACGCCATGTACCGCTTCAGCAACGCACCGTTGATGTCCAGAAACGCCTCGCCGTACGAGAAGGTCGACAGTATCGACTCGGCCCACTCCGGGTGACCGCAGATGTAGTAGCATGCCGCGAGCGCTTCGACACAGTTCAAGCGCCACGGTTTGCCGTAGTTGGTCTGATTCGCGGCGACGAGGTACGGGAGCAGGCGTTCGCACTTGCCGCCTATCTTTCCAAACGGCACCTCGTCTATGCGCTTCCAACTCGCCTCCACGACTGCCGCGCCATATTGCTCCAGCAGCTCCTTGTCTTCGCGACTCACAATCTTGCGCGCCTTGGGACTGACTACCACGCCCCCAAACTTCTGGCCGACGTGCAGCTCGCGCATCATGCCGAGCCGCATCAGCCGCTTTCCCGAGCAGCGCTTCGCATCGCAGTGGCCTAGGTCCCAGCAGGCGGCTTTGTAATCAGGCTTTGCGGGTCGGGCGTTCGCCGCGTCATTCTCCTCGTCGGCGTCGTCGTGGTGGCGCGGGCGAGGTGGACCGCGTGCTTTGGCGGGTTTGTTGAACTTTTGGGAGCCCTTGAAGTCTTTCTTGTGGCGTACCATCGTGAAGCGTCGAGAATAATTCGATTAGACTGCGTTTGGTGCAAGAAGTGAGTTATGGTGAGTCGCCGTGTGCGGAGGGGCAAGACCGAATTACTTCACGAAGATTATCGATAAGCGGGGCATTATGACGTTGTTCACCGTCTTCTATTCACCATCACGTCTACCTCATACCCGAGACTATGGTCCAGTGAAAGATTAAATGTCCAGTTTCATAATATGAAGTCTTTCCATAAGCTGCCGCTGCAAATGTATCAAGAACGTCTTTCACAAAACAGATATCCCAGCTTTTGTACTGCCATCGCTATGAAACACCAAGACTCGGAATCTCACCCATCTCGTTCTTCTGCTGTCCACCAAGGGAGTACGATGCCTTCCACCTCATCTTGACGCTGCTACCTGACCCTCGTTGGACATTGTTCACTCGAATGCTTTGAGTAATGCCGGACTTTTGGTTGGGCCCGAGGTTGACACCGGATTGCGGTTCTAGTTGTAGTTGTACACCCTATTTCTGTTAGTCAATCGCCTCCAAGACTATAGTTGGAACCAACCTACCTTTGATGCGGCGACCTGCAAAGTGAGACCAGAGATTGGCAAGGTTGTGTTGTTTGATACTCGGGATTGGATCAGGAGGGCCGTGTCCGTTTCCCGCGAGACATTGAACAGGACGTTAATGTTGGTATTGGTGACAGTAATCTCCTTGGAGCTATCTGGTACAGACGAGGCGAAATTCCATTCATCATCATCGTTTACGGCGCTGGTGCTTTGTGCTAGGTTAGTTGTCGGCGCCGAGATGGCACTCCCTAACAAGTCGACAGTACCAGATGCAGGTGGTGGAGGCCTGACAGATTGCTGGTATTGGAAGGGCGAGCCCTGTCGAGATGTGGAAGCGAGAGCAGCAAAAGGATCTGGCGAACGGGCTGGCTGGGAGAAGGTAGACGGGGATGGCGATGATATTTGGGGTGGTGTCGGTTTTGGTCCGGATGTGAAGAGGTCAGTGATCGCTTGTGTGGATTTCTTCTGGGTTTGTGGAACAGGCATCCCGGACATTCCAAGAACTTTCTGTAGTTAGTAGATGAGTGCAAGTATCGTATTCACGGACTCACCTGAACCATTCGAACCGCCCAGAGATATGCTACCTGACTGCCCATAAGTGTCTCCACTCAAAGACAAGCCCATTAGATCATCCTCGAGAGCGTTTCCTTTGGTTGTTGATTGTTGAGCGGCCTGTGAGGAGTCCGCTACTTCAGACGCAAGCTCGGAGTCTCCAAAATCGATCAAGTTCAATGTGTTGTTCGGCCCTTGCGATACACCAGCACCGCTGCGGCCAAGCGTGCCCTGAGGTATGTTGTTCGCACCCTCGATGTCGCCCTTCTTGAAAAGCTTGTATCGCTCTATCGTCCGATGTATGCTATCGTTGATTTCGAAGAGCTTCGCCACTGCTTCGGTGTCTTCGGAGTCCTCCTCGCACATCTTCTGGATCTTCGGTTGTGCGCTCTGGAGAGCATTTGCAAGTTCCTGGGGCGCGTTAGCGATGAAGCCCTTGGTAGAGGTTTCCCATGTAGCCCACCTCGAAAACATCCCCTTCTTTGATTTGATCACCCGGCTTGTAGCCCTGCAACATCTCCTCAAGTATCCTCGCCTTTTGCTGTATTCTCCCGACTTCTTCAGCGGCCTTTGCGCGCCAATCGGTCTTGTTCCTTGTATCGTATCCCGCCATGACTTTCATGAGTTTGTTCGCTTCCTGTAGGTCCTGCGGTCCACCGCGACGGATCAATTCCTGGAGCTTTGCGGACTGTGCTTCTCGTTCCTCTGCGGCCATTTCATCTGCTGATCGAAGGTTCTGCACACTGTCAGCCAAAGCAGCCCCAGTACCTAATCTTCCACAAACATACATCGCTCGGATTTAGCACCGCGGCGTCTTCTTTCCGTACTTCGGGGAAGATGTAACCCTTGTAACTCAGCAGCCGATGCATGTCCCTTACGAATCCTAAATCGTCCTTGTACCGTGATGTTTGACATATCGTTTGCCGCCATTCTTCTATCAGCTCAAGGATCTTGTTCTGTACACGGGACGAATGCACCGGCGGACGCTCGGGGAATCGGCGGACGAGTTCGTTAAGGAATTCCTTGGTGCTGATTTGGAGGTGGAAGGGATACCCGCAGTTTTTGACGCAGATGTCTAGGAGCTGTAGGACGGTGAGCTATACGATGTCTGAGGGGGGGGGGGGCGCTTGGGCCTACATTGAGCGCGAGTAGGGCAACGTTCTGGTTGCGGTGGTTGACGTAGTGCACTATCGTCACAGCTGCTTCTCGTGGTCTGTAATTCCGTGAGCCATGTGTATACGGTCGCTGGGCGGCTTCATCCTACGTGGAGCCTTTCTTGCTATTGATCAAGTCGGCGATCTCAAGATTCAGGGCTAGGTTGGGCTCGAAGTTTTGCGGGTCGCAGGCTTGTACTGTTGTTGGTATCAGCACATGTACGCCATGGTACGTTGTGTTGTGCATACATATGAAGCGCTGCAGTGGTGAAGTTGGTACGTCCCCGAATGCGCCGTAACGATCCCGGGCGGCCATGCGCGCAGAGGCTGCCTCCATTGCGCCGCCGGAGAGGCCTAGTCCCGTGGCTCACAAATGGTAAAAATGGGCAATCCGAGGTTTCGGAAAGGTACGAAAGGGCTTCGTGGTGCTCGATGTATGAATAACGTGTACTCAGCGATTCTGGTGGGGGATTCCGGCAGCGGCAGTGCTGGAGGAAAGGCGGCTTGGCGCCACGGCTACGTAATGCGCCTTGTATTCACATGGATTGGTTAATTTCAGAACGTGCATGCTATTCGGAAGAACCTTGTGAGATTGAATATTGTTCATTGCTTTGATTCTATCTTTACTCGCAGCATAGTTCTAGGACTTGGTAGCTGTTTGCTGTCCTCCACAATCACAACCTTGGAATACTCCCGACATTCAAATGAGCCAGAAGTCCTTTATCAGATACGCCGTATATCCAGCGAGCGTTGCCAGCACAGCCTGAGTACCATAGTACCCGACAAACCTACCAGGGCCCGCTGCGTCCTTGACCATCAATCCGCCTTCAACATGGCTGATGCGGAAAGCAAGGAGAGCGCCGAGCGCATAGTTGATGTATGACCTTGTACGCAAGTTAGCTATGCAGCAATATACACCAAGTTGGAAATTTACCTGTTCGCTCCGTTGAGTTCAGCAAGAAGCGCAATTCCGAGAACCAATGGCACGTTCTCGGCGAAGTTGAGCTGCGCACGCGTGGCTACGTAGAGAGGATCTTTGGTGCCTTTCGTAGAGTCCGACGAATCGCCCATATAGCTAGTGTAACGTCAGTGAAAACGCTCACGTAAACTCAATGAATAAAACCCAGGGCCACGTACGTTTCTGACTTGAGACGATGGTAAACAATGCGGTTCTGCAGGAACATGTAGTACGCAGCAAAGGGAGCAACCCATGTGGCCGTCGCAGGAGCGATGAGCGGCATGTGCACGCCGAGACCAACTTTGGTAGCCATGATTGGTGTAGAGAGGTAGTTGACCATTGAATTGAGAAGATGCGGAGCTTTAAACTTCAGAGCGCGAGGTGGAGAAAGGCCCGAGTTCAGACTACATATTTTGGGAGTTTCCATCATGTCGTCATTCAGGGTCTAGCGCGTCTCAAGAAGTGGTCTTCCGCGACAGCAAGCATTCTGGAAAGACTTGAGAGGTTTGCAACAATCAACGAGTATAAGGTGCAGGGAATTTGAATAGAACCCGTGAATACCTTCGCAGTGTATCACATTATAGGAAGTACGCCATACATGGTACTTCATCGATTCTATAGGTGGTCGGTTAGTATCGGACTTCCCTTTGTACAAAAGGCTACACACAGGCTTCATGTGCTCGGCATCGTTTTCTCTGTTGTCGTCGCGGACCTCTTTGAGCATCTTGTCGATACCTCGCTCCTTCAGAGCTCTCTGTCATTACGTCAGCATAGAGCTTTTCCCATTTGCGGATACGCACAGAAAGACACTTTTCATATTGCTCGAATATTGGTTTGCACTCGTCGGTTGTCGCCGTACCTCGCAGAAACTCTTTATCAACATCAGTATATTGCAGACAGTTGAATCTGATGGAACGTACTCTCGCTGTACCATTTCAGGAAGCAGTTATCGTACTTTCTACCCAGCATTAGCAAGATGTCAAACAACATGAGATAGCACAAGCCCACTCTTTGACTTCGTTGCACTCTGGTGCTACCGAGGCCGACATTTCGGTCTGATTTTGAGAGAGTGACGGGTGAAGGTCGCGCGACTGCCTTCATAGCTCTCTAATCGATAAGTGAAGCGCGCTAAGACGGACGGAGATTCTCGAAGGTTTCTTTCTCCGTCTCTAAACATTGCGCCAACGCATTTTTCCCGCCCCAGCATTACTTACGCTGTCACCGGAGGACATTACCGTGGATCGCACTCTCGAACGTCGGCTTTGATAATGAGCGCACAGTAACGTCGCCATGGACACCTTCAAGACGCTGCAGGACGAAATCTCGAAAGCGCTTGTCTCGACCACGCGCTCTGCTGCACGCATCGGCGGCGCAGACATCCCCTTCCAGCGCTCGCTCAACCCCGAGGTGGGCACGCAGCTCGATGCCCAGAATGCGCGCCTCCTTCACCTCGCGCAGCGCCTTCTCGAGAATGCTGCAGCGAGCTCGGACGCTGTAGGTCCTAAGCTACCCGACGTCGACGCCATAGACGCCAATTGGAGGGGGGTTGTTGATGTCATCGACAGCTTGCTTGAGAAGGCGGACACCAGTCTCGACGAGTACACGGGCGTAGTAAAGCGCTTGAGTCCGGCGAGCGAGCAGGTAAGGCACATGGACATTGGAACAGGAGGCATTGATTGACATGTGCATAGTCTGCTGTGAAGACCCGCCCGAACATCGCCGACAAGAAGATCATTCCCAAGCCCCAGCTCAAGTTTGAGCATGTGCCGGCCAACGACGAGACTGGCGGCTTCCGCCCCCTGGTGACATCGAAGCCACACGCGAAGCTTCCGCTGGAGACGTGTCTGCAGACGTTTAGGGACAAGCGGGGACGAGAACAGTACGGCCATTGCGCTATTGTGACTCCATGTGCTTACCTTATGCAGATACCCCCATCTCTACCAAACCGAGATCGAATCCTACGAGTACCCGCCGGCCGTCTACCAGTACTCCGAGCCGCAGCAGTATCTACCCTTTGAATCTACGACCGCAACCATGGTTGACACACCCGAGGCGCTGGCTACGATGCTAGCCGAGCTGAAGACTGCGAAGGAAATTGCCATCGACGTGGAACACCACGACAATCGCTCCTATATCGGCATAGTATCGCTCATGCAAATCAGCACGCGCGACAAGGACTGGATAGTGGACACGCTGAAGCCCTGGCGGCGGAAGCTGGAGTGTCTCAACGAAGTCTTCGCCGATCCCAGTATCCTAAAGGTCCTGCACGGCGCCTACATGGACATCATATGGCTCCAGCGAGATCTTGGCCTGTATGTTGTAGGTCTATTCGACACCTACCACGCTGCGCGGGCGCTTGGATATCCAGGTGCCAGTCTGGCCTATCTGCTCGAAAGACACGTCCAGTTCACGGCCCAGAAACAGTACCAGCTCGCTGATTGGCGTGCGAGGCCGCTAACCAAGGAGCTGTTCGAATACGCACGAGCAGACACCCACTTCCTCCTATACGTATACGACAACATGCGAAACGAGCTAGTCGAGAAGTCCGACTTCTCCAACCCAGACAAGAACAAGGTCCAGGACGTACTCCAGAAGTCTAAGGACACGGCGTTGCAGCGATACGAGCACCCCATTTACGACACCGAATTAGGCCTTGGGACTGCTGGTTGGTATAAGCTTATTACACGGACTCCTGCGCATTTCACGTCGCAGCAATTTGCTGTGTTTCGAGCTGTGCATAGGTGGAGGGATGACCTCAGTCGAAAGGAAGACGAGAGCCCCCTGTTCATCATGCCGAACCACGCCGTCTTCTCCGTGGCTCGAGCGATGCCCGCAGACAAAGCTGCACTGTTCAACGCTATACAACATGTTTCGCACATCATCCGAGCACGCGCAGACGACCTCGTAAGCGTGGTTGCCAAGGCAAAGGAGGAGGGTATAGATGGTCCGGAACTGAACAGCGTACTCCAGACCATCTCAGACATGCAAAAATCAGACCGGGCTGGTTTGGATACCCCCACGAAGGCAGCACCGGCACCTGCAGTACCAGCTGTTGAGGTTGCCCCAGTAAAGAGTACTGTCTCTGTCCCGGCTGTTCGTGCCGAAGCCTCCATATTCTGGGGCAAGCTCTGGAAGGCAGGCCAGACTCAGCAGCCTCAGAATTTGTCTACAATCAATATTGAACTCGCTCTGCCATTGCCACCTCTTACTGCGGAAATCTTCGCCGATGCGAACGGGGTTACGGAAGCTACATCAAAAGCCGAGAAGCCTCAACATACTTTCGTCCCGAAGGAGGATAGGCCCGCAGAAGATCAGCGCACCGACACGTTCGTCGTCAAGCAACTAGGCGGCCGCAAGCGAAAGCGCGGTGACGTCCCCGAAGAACCATCCTCGACATCCGCCCTAGACCCCATGCCCAATGACGAGATCATGCTCGACGCACCCGAAGACTCGCCAGACGCCATACGCGCCCAGGAAAAGGCTGCTAGGAAAGCTGCACGTAAGCAGAAGAAGAAGGATGACGCTGCCGCCCAAGAAGCTGGTCTCAATTATGACGAGCCGGCATTCGATTATGCGAACGCGAAGTCGGTGCTACACGCTGAAGATGGGGACGGCAAGAAAAAGAAAAAGGACAAGAAAAAGAAGAGTGCGGGCTTTGCGCCGTTCTCGGGGCTGACGAATGCGCCGAAGGGGTTGCCGAGGGCGCAGAAGGAGGTTCCTGGTCGGAGTCGGACGTTCAAGTCATAATGGGTGTGTAGTAGACTCTTGGAAGGAGCAGGACGCTCACGTAATGATGCGGATTGAGCGGATGGTCATTGCATGTGCTTTTCTTGTACCTATATACCTGCACTGTGATACCTCCCTAGGCGGACATGGTATCATTGAGATCACTGGCGACCTGAAGTTAGTTGGTCATACATTGTTCGCTGGTCTCTCTGTGTCGTGTCTATGCACATCATTGCACTCTCGGTCCATTCATCGGACCTTTGAATGGCCATGATTGACTGCCGGTGCAAAGCTCCGCACTCTCAAACAGCCTGTCCATCCAACACCCGGTGAAACTGCCCGAAATTGCCCTCTCCGTATATGCCCCCATCAGGCCGGGAGACGTTATCCAGCACCGCGAAAGCAACGTCCTCCCACCATCCCCCCTGGAACTCCTTCTCCCATAGTACTTCAAGGAAGCACTCCGCAACCTCCTTGGGCGGATTCGCGAAAACACCACACCCAAGTGCACCAAGCACGAGTTTCGTATGGCCCTGCTTTGCGGCTACACGCAGCGTAAGCCGGATCTTGCGCTTCGTCTCCGCCCTCGCGCCCTCGTTTTTGAACGCTTCCCCATCATCGGTCAGCGCGGGATGCCGCAGCGCTGCAACACTGATTACAGACAACGCAGGGAGGTTGGTGGGGTGTTCGGTCGGAGTCAGCAACGTGTGGCCACGGGCCATCGCGTCGCGGATGAGGACGACGTTGGGTGTGTATATTGCGGAGAGGGAGGGGATGGGGTAGTATGCCTTGTGCAGGGAGAGGTAGAGCGAGGAGCGGTAGCAGAGACATTCTTCCTGGGCGAGGGCGCCGTTTTGCCAGCCGCCGCCTGGGGAGCGCTCTGAGGCGAGGTTTAGAACTGCGACGGGGTGGGTGGGGACTGTGAAGGGTGGAGTGGGGGTTGTGTCGGTGTCCAATTCGCTGGCTCCTGACTTGTCCGACTGAATGACACCTTCTGTCGTGACGAGGTTCTCCATTATCGTATCACCGTCATGGCTTGTCTTGGCATTCATATCCTCCTTCAGTCCAGGATCACTGAGAGACAAATCGATATCACTCTTGGAGATGGTAACATTCTCGTCCTTGCTACCCATGGTGTCTTGATTGACGGTCGATGTCGCGAGTCCCAGCCGCGTATGCACCTTGTAGTCTGGGTTCAGCGAAAGCGCCACATCAAGGGTGTCCATGTCGAGCACTCGAATGCGGGTTCCGGTCTTGAAACCTGGGCAATTGGTCTGATCGAGAGCGGCTATGTCTTCAAAGTGATGGAGTGAGGACTCCGTAGCGTTGAAGTTGGGGATCGTGTCGAGAATACCGGGGAGCTGGGCCTTGGTCTCGTCGGCGATCTTCTTAAGATCCATGTTGCGGCGGCGATCAGGTCTGCGGTGCTGGCTGGTTGAGTTGTGTTTGGAGTTGGGTCGGCGGTGATAGGGTTGACCTGGTCTGGAGTTTTCAGGCCGTGAAGGTTTGGACTTCTGCAGGAAGGGAAGGATCGAGCCCTGCTGCATGATGGCGGTGAAGGGAAACGAGACTATAAGGTATGCGTATATGTGGAAGCATATGGTTTAGAGGGAAGCACAGTGAAAGAGAAGTGAGAGTTTGAGTGAAGGATGAAATAAGCAGGAAGATGCGAAGACTTATAACACGATTAGGCAGCAGGTAGGCGTGGAAAGTGTGCAAGAAACTATATTGGTATACGATGGATGCACGACCACCTGTCTTGGTGAAGCTGGACATTCACTATCAGGGTCTAGTGCACAACAACATACGTTGAGGGAAGTGCGGTGAACCGGGTTCATCGTTCAGCCTTGCAGCGGGCCGTGCAGTGAGAGCCCCACATTCGCGTAATACAGCAGCGATCATATGGCATTTGGCGGTTGCTCGGTCTGCCAACAACTCGGCCATTGCTGCCTCTTCCCCTAACATCCTTCACTCCAACATTCCTCATGTAATTCTGGACCCCGTTCACTGGCGAGATGCCTATGCAACTGGCGCATCCCTCTCCCAAGCGCAAGCGCGACCAACCCCCGCCTGTTCCTCTGCTCAATACCGCCCTGGCCCTGCGTCCAGCACCGACACCAGCGCCACGAGGCAGTCTTGCGCCCCCGTCGCGCGCCGGTAGTCCCCGAAATGCAGTCGCCGAGCAGCTGCGAGGCATGAAGCTCACACCCGTCGCCGCGATACCCATCTCCCCGCTCACACCCACCGACGATGTCATATGCAAGAAGCCGAAGCTGGATGCGCTGCGAGTGGACAGCGGCACAGGCTCAGATATAGATGATACACCAGAGAACACAAGCAGTTGGCACAACGGCAGGTACCTGGATACTGTTGCCGTCAGGCCCAGGCGGGAGGCTTCCAGGGTGATACCGGAAACCCCTCAGGCGGCGCAACCCCGCTTGTTGCCAGATATTGCTTCTTTCGCGCAGCAGACCACCTTCGCTTCGATTCCTGCTAGCATGCTATCGCAACAGCATACATGTACGAATCTAAAGCCTCGCACGCACAATCCGTCTTCGTCGCAACCCCGCCCTCGGAACAAGTCGCCCTCACCCCCGCCCCCGCTGTCAGCCCTCACGTGGCAGGATAGTGAGATCACGGGACACCTTGCTGATCCCGCAACTGATCCAGACGACGATGGCACGGGGCTGAACGGCATTGGATTCAAGCCGACACCGGCGCTCGCATATGCTAGGTCGCAGAAGAGGAGACAGCAGCTGAACGAATGGAAAGCGCGGGAGACCCGCGAGGCGAGAGCAAAGCGCAGTGAGCGGAGAAGAAGGGGTGTTGGGGGAACCCCGTCAAGGGAA
>ML976333.1:0-11990 GCA_010015635.1 Clathrospora elynae
ACCCTCTTGAGAACCACCACCTCTTTACTAGAGGGGCTACTGCCTCTCTTGTCCTCCCATAGTCTCAGACTCATATAGGACATTAAATGAATACATACATACATACAGCTGCCATATTTGTGGAGTTATTGGTGATTGAAAGTGGGGTGTTGAAAGTGGAGTTCTCGGCATTACGCGGGAACCGGCATTACGCGGGAACCGGCATTACGACGAACGCTACGGTAGAGAAGGCCCATTGCATCACATAAGTCAGCAGCACCCCAAATGCAAGCCTTTTTTGGTGTGCTAAGGTCCCTAATCCCACTCTTTGACATGCTGAAGAAGACGTGTGTAAAAAATCCCAGTATTAATTATGTGGTGGTGGTGGAAAGTGAGGTCGAGAGACGTTGCTTTTCAGAATTGTCATCCCAAGGTGGTGCGGGGTCTCGGGAGTCGGCGTTATTTTGCTCACCGCGTGCCCGCTATGCTTACATATGCCCAGCAAAAATATCAGCGTTCCAAACATAAAACGATCTTGCCCTCACTCCACAGCCCAGGAAATCTCATCTGAACGACCACACACCGTAATCCAAAAAAAATATGGACGCTTTCGAGAAGAAAACGCTCAAGACCTCGCGAGGCTACACGTACACCTACTACGTCGCAGACGGCGACAAGTCATTGCCCACTCTCTTCTTCCAGCATGGCTGGCCCGATCACGCCGCAATGTGGAAGGACGTCGCCGGCCCGCTACGTTCCACCAAACATCCCATCATCATCCCTGACATGCTAGGCTATGATGGTACCGACAAACCCACCGACCCCTCCGTCTACAAATGGAACGTCATGACTAAAGACATGGTCGAGATCCTGGACGCTGAAGGCGCGGAGAAGTGCATTTCCATCGGCCACGACTGGGGTAGCGGCGCCGCTTCGCGATTTTACCACTACCACCCTGACCGCGTCGCTGGCCTGGTGAACTTGAACGTCCCATACCTCCCCCCGACGCGTGAGCCGTTTGATCTGGAGACTGCGAACAAGAGGACGAAGCAAGTATTCGGCTATTCCTTGTTAGCGTACTGGCACCTCTTCACCGCACCAGATGGTCCCGAAATTCTGAAGGGCAACCTCGAGCGCCTGTTCAACCTCCTGCATGGCGACGGCGATACCATGAAGACTTACTTCTGCGGCAATGATGAGATGCGCAATTATCTTACCGGCAAGACCGATGCAACCATCAATCTCCGACCTTATGCCAAGGACGCCACCTTCAAGAAGACATTCGTCGACCGTATGAGTCGCGATGGATTCGAGGGGCCGCAGTGCTGGTACAAGGCTACGTCGCAGAACCATCAGCATGAGTGCGATAAAGAGCTTCCGGGAGGTATCGATGTGGTTCAAGTCCCCGCGCTATACATTGGGTGCAAGCAAGATGCCGTCTGCCGGCCCGAGGCCATGTACGAGTCCATCCAAAAGGGATTGCTGCCAAAGCTCGAGCAAGCGGAGATGATTGATGCAGCTCATTGGTCGTCTTACGAGGCGCCGCAAGAGGTGGTCATGAGGCTCGAGGCTTGGCTAAAAAAGAATTACAAGTAAAAGATATCTTTTCAAGCCTCACCTGCTCCAGGAGAATACTAGGCCCTCAAGTGCCGCTTCTAGATTCTGACCTGCGGGTAGCCCTCGCTTGAACCTCGCCTCTAGAAATTGTAATGCTTCGCTCTTCATCATGTCGCTTTCCGTTTGCTTGTCAGCTCCCATTGTCTGTGGTAATGTGCCTAAACTTCACTGTGCTCCGGCGAGGAACAGATCTGCGACTAGGTTGCGCGCGTGTGCAAGGCCTTTCCAGATTTTGTGAGTTTACCGAAAGCAGCGTCTGCGTGCAACACTGTCAGCCCACCAGACTTGTCAACAAACAGGACTCCTGATTGGTCCTGATTGTTTCCTGACGTTTTTCCAATCAAATCGGGTCAAGCTCAGTTTCATGGATTTTTCAATCAGATCAAGCTTGAGGCAATTGCTTGATTGGTCCTTTTTTGATTCCTAATAGATGCTTTGCTAAGGATTTTGCGTAATTCACACGTCATTCTATCTCACATAGGGCACTTAGCCACAATAGCTCTTTTTTAGTATTGTAGTACCTATTGTTACCGTCTATATGTGTAACAGGCTGAGCCTGTTACATGCACTATGCTGTGAGTGTAGCTGTAGTTATGCAATCCCTATTAGTAGTGTCATGTGGTCTCTATTGGTCTGTGTTTGGCCCATACCCCACCTGCTCCTCAGTTGTCTATATCATAGTTCACTTCCCTCTATAGCTCAGTAGCAATTCCACTTTGTTTATCAGGCATCTTTGGATCAGTCATCTGTATATTGTTATTAGTGCAGCCATAGGGTCTATCCCCTTACAATATGCCTCCCAACAACCAGAAACAAGGCCCTGAGCCGCCCAAAGCCACCCCAAAACATGCTAGAACAGCCAAAGGCAGTGCCTCACAGCCTATCACAATAGAGGCGTTATGGCCCATTCTGCCTATACGTACCTCACTGCAAAAAGCCCTGGCTATTGCCACAAGTCAGGCCATGGATGAACGCCCATTTGAAATGCAGTTGCTTAATTTGTTGCCCAAAGTCACAACCACCGCACCCGCCACAAATGCTACAACAGAGGCTGCTGAATTTGTTCATAGCGGTAATAGTGAGGAGGAAGGCCCTGATAGGCACCTTGCGGATGACTTTGAGGGCATACAATGGGATTATTTAGCGGGATATTGTAAGCTGTTTTGTACACAACAGCATAAAAAGAGCTGGATTTTCAAGCATGGCTATTGTGTAGTCTTTGTCTAATCTATCCAAGCCACCCTCTCTACTCCAGAAGAGCAACTCATCCCTTACTCCTTCAATCCATAGCAAAAGCAAACCCCTTACAGGACAGTCCTTTCCAAGTCATCTAAGGATAAGGAAGCCCAAGCCCACACCACCTATATGCACACTAGGCTAGGAGACAGCCTGCTAGCTATCTATTCAGATGCCTCCTCTGTTAAAGAAGGCAGAGGAATTAGAGTTGGCCTAGCTGCCTTTGACTATGCAAAGGGTGCAAGGGAGGTACACTAGGATACCCTTAACATAGGCATGGGCCAGATTGTCTACAATAGGGAGCTAGAAGGCATTACCCAAGGATTTGAATATGCAGCCACTGTAGCCACACCCTCCCAGGAAATCCGAGTACATGCAGACAACCAGGCTGCAATCTACAGACTCCAGACCCCCTCAGACAAACCAGGACAGGCATGGCTACTCCGGTGCATCAAAGCAGCCAACCAGGTAAACAGGAAGGGTGCCAGCATTTCTATTCACTGGGTCCCAGGACACAAGGATGTGGCAGGCAATGAGAGAGCAGACAGCCTAGCCAAGAGAGGAGCCTTGAAGAGGCCATCCTCCAACACCACCAGCCTTGCCATGACTGGTATCAAGATCAAGAACCTGGCCACAAAGGAGTGGCAGCAGACTCTCAGCAACTATACCCCTCCAGCTATCCACAAGAACCCCAACACCTATGCTGCCAAATACAAGTGGAAGATCTGCAAGAAGTTGAGTGTCCCCTTAGGAACTAGGAGGGAGATTTTCAGTGCCTTCTACTAGTTGAAGATTGGCCATGGATACAACAAAGCATACCTTTTCCGGATAGGCAAAGCAGACAGTCCTCTCTGTAGCTGTGGCGCCAAACAGACACCAGAACACCTCCTCCTTAGCTGCAAATAGCTGAAGGCAGACCGCAAAATCCTCCAGCATAACCTCAGCAATGCATACCTTACACTTCCATTGCTTCTCCACACCAAACAAGGCATTGCAGCAACACTTGCCTTTATCAGCCAGACCAGGGTAGGCACACGCAAGTGGCACCTTGGTCAAACTACAGAGGACTAGGCCTAGCCAGTCCCTACTGTATATTTTTCTTTTATCCTTTGTTTTCCTTTCCTTTGTTAGTTGCACTTAGGGTCATAACCCTTAACATTCCTTGTACTTTTAGAGATCACACCCTCTTGAGAACTACTACCTCTATACTAGAGGGGCTACTGCCCCTCTTGTCCTCCCATAGTCTCAGACTCATATAGGACATTAAATGAATACATACATACATACTCCCATAAACTCAGACTCATATAGGACATTGATTGAATACATACATACATACAATGGGTTGAACGGGTCAATGGTTGATTACGTTATATAATATGTTGCATAGCCTCTGCTTCCCGAGTTTGGGCAGTTCGAAGAATCCTTCTTTCGCCTGTGGAGGATTATAAGAGTTGTTGCTGCCTTAGCTGGAAAGTTGCCATCATCGTAACCTCTTCGCCTCCCCCAATACAGTATTTCCATTCCTCTATTCACTTTTTATCGATGTCTACACATACTCTTGGCTCTTGCTCGTTTTATATCCTCTTGGCTTGTCATCGTTTCCTTTGAAACTCTTCATGGGTGGGCTACGTAGTTTCCAGTTGCTCGCCTGAGTATGCCGATTCACGCGTGCATAGCATCTCGTGCCTAGAACGATCAAATGTTTGGCTGTACAACAATCGCAGATTGATCCGCAAACCTACACGGATGCGACAGCCTGGACACACGCGGGAATAAGTTCTACCATTGTCACCTCGTTATTGAGCCGAAGATGTACGAGGGACACATCAATATCAGTATCACGAACCCCTCACTATCACGGGAATTTTCCAAGGCACCTGCACATGCAGGAATGGCTGCAATGTGGCTTCAGATAGCGCCATCGCCGATTGGTGGACGCCGTTGGATACCAGACACTTCTTGGCCTCTAGCGGCTCCAGGGCTGTGCCCGCATCTGCTGTCGCTGTTCTTCTCAACACTCGTTGTTCGCAGATTAAGAGATGATACCATCCAGTCGTTCAATTTTTATCTGGAGATCAGACAAGGACTTCTTCTTGCGGATATCTTGTTGTGCTCCTTGAGGTTTCCTGAGGCAGCAGTCTCGCACACAGTGTGACAATGCCAAAGAGGTCGGCGGGATGCTTTGAGTGCAGAAAGGTACGTATTCCCGGCACGCCACCATCCTCATATGATCAGGCGTTGAGTGTGTTGCGTTTAGAGAAAGGTCCGCTGCGATGAAACGAAGCCAGAATGCAACATCTGTCTTCGGCGGGGAACGAAATGTCCAGGCTACAGACCAACGCAGTCGTTCATCCTTCACAAATTCGATGAATCGACGGATAAACCGGCTTTGATCAGAGAGGACGAATCTCGGTACAGATATGCAAATCACAAACCAACAAGTTCGGATTTACCCAGCACCGCAACAGCTCAAGCAGTCTCTCGCCTACCAGCCTCACAGTCCGAATATTTGGATGCGCCGTTACCGAAGCAAGTCAGCGCGGTTGCTGCCGACCGCATTCAGCATTTGGGCACATTTATCGCACTGTATCTACCCAGGACCGATGGCCCAGCATTGCCGCCTCCATCAGCATTGATGCTGGGTTTGCCCACAATGCCTGCGAATAGCGAAGTGCTTATGGCTGCAATCGATGCACTGTCTGCCGCACAGCTAGCCGTGGATAACAGGAATCACCTGCTCATGCATCGCTCCAGATCACTCTATGGAACCGCGTTAAGCCAAATGCTGCGAGCAATCCAAGACCCGGTGACGGCTCTGAGAGACGAGACACTCCTATCAACTTACCTGCTCACGTTATATGAGGTGATTGTTTTGGAACTATCGGTATGGACCACCAACTAAGATTATATACAGGTGTTTGTAGGAATCACGCAGGGTCATGGCTTCTTCTACCATGTGCAGGGGCTTCTTCACCTGCTAAAGCAGCGGGGACCATCATCTTTCCAAACTAGGCTAAGCATGCAGATCTTCCATGCAATACGATACAACTCGGTATGGGTACTACCGACATCCTAGGAGCCTTGCTAACTATCTAAAGCTGAGCATTGGCTACCATATGCGCAAGGCCTCTATGCTAGATTCCCCTGAGTGGCTCACTGTAACAATCAGGGCTGCAAAAGTTGATCCATACGTGGCGTTGCAAGATATCTGCATACACATACCACGGCTCCTGGAGCGTACCGAAAACTTAGCTGCGGGAGGTAGCTCACAGGCCGAGATTGATAGCCTGATAATTGACTCAGATCACGTCGCTAGCCGTGCTTTCGAGTGGCTTTCCAGCTTCGAAAGGCACGGCCCGAGATATGAAAAAGTCGATGTTGGTGCAATGGACGGCTTCCTGGATATCTGCGCCGACCGTGTGTTCGATCCCGCTTTCGACTTCCATTACTTCGGCGCTGGCATCTGCTATCTAATCTACTGGATGAGCATGCTGATCATCCAGGGCAATACGTTCAAGTTACTTCGGCAGTATCGTCAACTGGAGCTGAAGCAGCTGATGATGTGGGATCGTCAACTCGGAGCGTATGCAGATTGCATATGTCGCAGTATACCGTACAACTCTCGATCAAATACGGGGTATACAGCGAAATTCGGATCATTGACGCCGCTGGTCGTTGCCAGAAAGTACTATGAGGCCAAAGGTGCGAAGAGAGAGTCGGAATGGTGTGAGACAGTATACATGGGCGCGAGAGTACCCGGACTATATCAGTCGCCAGTACCTCTGGAACCCTTGAGAAACGTCAAGGACACGGTGAAGGGTGACCCTCGGTTCATTTAAGGAACACAATTTGAAACCAAAAAGGCCAACACTCCATGTGGGGTTACTTCTTCTACAACCAAGATGTCCCGTCTTCAAGTTCGCTAACTCTGCCAAGCTTGTATTGGTCATTACGCATTGGCGGCTCTCTATTTCGTATCACCGCGTTGTCGGCCAAACAGCACTATAAAATTTCGAAACTATTAGTGTTGGTGCCACCGTCCTCGGATTAGCAGCTGCACTCTACGGCCCACTGTCGTACCCTCACCATCGACGTATTCTTTGTGTGTCTATAATTTTGTTCATCCCCGTTGACTCTATCTACTGCTTGGCTCGGTATACATGCTATAAAGCATGAATTTTGTCTGCTATACACCCACACTTCGAATTTCAGGAAACCAAGACGCAGCAACTACCACCACTTCTAAAAGTACACATTCAGTTAAGCGTACCGAAAAAAAACCCCCACCAGCAGTACGTTCAACTTCTTCACTATGACCGAAGCCTACAGTTGCCTCTGCGATAGGAAGCCCGGCTTCACTATCAACAAAGGTGTTTGGGAGAAGATCTTGAAATGGATCGAAGATGGGAATTCTCGCCTTTGGGCAAGTAATAGAGATGGCGATATTGGTGAACACAATGACGCAGAATGATGGAGTTATCACTCAGACCACTAGTGGGTGTAGTATCAGTGTCGACTGTAAGTGCAATCTTTCTCACTGCGATCTGAGGTATTTACTAATCAGCGTGTAGTCAAGAACGCGTTGGACGAGTTTGAGCGATCGCTAGATTATTGAAAGGAATGTGCTTGTGTGGTCAAGAATGGGCTCATATTCGTCTAGGCTCACATGCTGTACATTAATCAGAGCTCAGTCAGAACTCCAATCTGAATTTTCCAAGCTCTTCCTAAGGTTCTGTCACTACGTAAGCGTCCCAGTCGGGCAAAATTAATCTTTCTGCACAAATCCTGCGATTCCCGGGTCTTCACGTGTCCAGGAACATCGAGTACACATAACGAACGAATGTTAATATCTGAGCTAATCCATCCGCATGTGCAGCATCGTGCAACTCTAATATGAATATCCCTCTCGACTATCTTTGCACTAAAAGAGCTACCGTGGTAATACAACACGCCCAAGGAAGAAGCCATGTCAGATCTCGTCGCTAACGTAGGTCTCCCCTACCGCTTTCGTTGCTGCTTCTTCGCATGCGCGATGTGACATGCGAAATCGTATAGGTGCGCGGGGTTCATCATTAAAAATAAGCATCGTCTGCGAACGTTCAGAGCTCGCGACCCTGTGTAGGATGTTCTTCTTTTCTTCTTAGGTCGATCGTGACGCGTGAGATATGGATGGCCGCTGCGTTAGGGCGTAGGGGTGTGGAAAACCAGTGGGGTACCGTGCAGGTTCGGCTAACGCCCGGATTCAGACAATGCCCGCGGGGAACACGGAACACCAGAATCAACCCAACTTCAACTCATCACACCTCAGCCAATATGGGAGATATTGAGGCTGCGCTTGCAGCAATTGAATCACTGGAACCAGGAGAGGATTTTCATTATTCAAAAATAGCCAAGGAGTACCGTGTCCGTGCGCGTGATGCCCGCATGCGCGTGATGCCCGCGCAACACCATTTTTGCAGCAACAAACATGAAGTTATTGAACCACGCACAACAGTTGATATTGCAAGAATTTCTGGAGTATTGATATATAGTACTGTAGCTACAATTTGAATTATCTAAACCTCCCTGGAACATTGATGGCCCGGCCACTGCGGGTGTTGCACACTGGGGCAGCTGATAGAGCCTCCTCAATAGCAGCAGCAGCAGTAGCACTACCACGTTTCTTCTGACGCTTGTTTGGACATGGAGCTGCTTGTGAGGCTTTGCGCTTACCCTTTTGGGACAATTGTATAGCTTTTTCTAAGTTGCAACGCTCTTTTTCAACCTTAGCATCTTTAGCCTTCTTAGCCTTCTTAGCCTTCCCCGCATCCTTTGCCTCCTTGTCCTTCTTCTTCTGCTCACGTGCCTCATGAGCCATCTGATCTTTCAAGGCCTTAGCAGCAGCCTTGCCCTCTTTTGTCTGAACTTTCCTCAGCCGCTCCTCTTCATTTAGGCGGTCTTTCTCTATCCTGCGTGCGGCAGCAGCCCTGATCTTATGTGGCAAGTAGAGGTGGGCTGTAGTATAGATTTCCTTATTGACTTGAAGGTCCAGAGCACTTATAGGAATATCCCAGTCCCTCTGCTTGAGGTCTAGCAAATAGCGTAGTCTATCATTCTCATGCTCAAGCAAGTCACAACGTGTCTGAAGTGAGAGAAGCGTATTCTTGATAACATCAGCACTGCAACAGCGAGGATCAATTTTGGCATCAACAAGTTGATTGATAGTACGCCTATTGACCTCCTCTATTGCAGCAGGGTGCTTAGGAGGTTCTGGTGTTGTTTTCCGGACCTTTTTAAGCACCTGCTCAGCACCCATAGGATGGACCCCTGTGGCTGCAAATGACGACTTGATATTGGTAACAGTAAAGGAGGACTCCCAGGCATACTTAAAAAGGGGGTAGAAGTTGCCCTTCTTAAGTGAATAGAGCCCCTGACTCAACTGTATGTGCTTGTCAAGCGCGCGGCTGTAGGCATGCCCAAGGGGTGCAAACATTACCACATCCAGGGGTTGCAGCGCGTGAGTTAAATGAGGAGGTAGTATTAGGGGTAGGATCCTCCGGGGCCTGCAATACTCCAAAAACTCTAGACTCATATAGGATGCATAGCCATCAAGGATCAAAAGTTGGTGATGTAATCCAGCCTTCTCCTTGGTATAGCAATCAAACACCTCCTCAAGCCAGGCACAGCCCATATTGTTGTTAGTCCATCCCGAGGGGGTTGAGGTAACAAACACCTGCTTGTCAGCATCTATATTCTTTGTCCAGCGCTCCTGTATGTTGCCAGAAGCTGCCTGGTATATGATGCTTGGCAGCAGTGAGCTTCTATCAGCACACACGGCTGCCATTAACGTGATCTACTCTCTGCTTCCATCCTGTATAGCATCACAACGTCCTCTGCGCTCCCATGCCATTTTGCTGAAGATCCTGGTGCTTCCTTTGCCTTTACCAAGGTAGAAGCCCTTCTCATCCATGTTGTATATATCAGATGGACGGAGGTGGTATTTGCAGATTTTTTTGTGCAGGAATTGAAAATACGACTCGTACTTTGGTAGGGAGTCCGCCTTGTGGCGGAGTCAATCTTTCCCTTTGCTCCGGTGCATCTTGAGCTTGTTGGGCTAACGCATGAGGAAGCAAGTCACCCAACAATCTGGGGCAGGCTTCCTACTGATTTTCTTGACGTAATTCCGTAGCATCCGCCTAGTAGGTGGCAAGCCCTCCTCGCACAATCGTTAGATGTGCCCTACAAGGTCTGACTCCTGTTGTGGACTGAGTAGTCGTTGATTTGAGATTTTGGTGGCATGGCTTGCGTGCCAACCGTGGTGTCTTTAGGAGAGTGTGTAGCGTGATATGTTGAACTGTTTTGCAACTGCTGCATACAGTACTAGGTCAAAAGTTAGTTTCAACAGTGCACGAGCCACCCCATCAGACATGAGAAACCAGAACTTTATCATGCAATAGGACAGCCACAACAAAGTATATATTAGGATTTTTTGGGTGAATATCATGATCATGTGATCAATACTTTGTTTGCCAGCCTCTGGCCTTCCTGCATGCTTCCATGCGTTGTGGCATACTCATGATAAGCCGCTTAATAAGCTTCCCAGGTATGCTACGCCAACACTCCTGCAATGCCTTACAGAATTCCTCCCACTCCTCTTCAGCCATACTGTAGTTGTTGAATTGTGGGTACTGCTTAAACATGCGCTTCTTAAGATGCCACCAAAGGTGTTCAATTGGATTGAGGTCGGGTGAGTAGGCTGGCCATTTGATGTGGTTGATACGCTTTGAATCAAGCCATCTTAATGCAGCTCTTGAGCGGTGGATGCCTGCATTGTCCTGCATAAACAGCTGTGAATTTCGGTAATGGGGAAGGAGACCTTTGGTAAGAGCTTTAATGTAACTTTTGGTGCTGTAGCCACCACGGGGAGCATCAGGATCACGGTCCATAATGATGAGATTACTCCTGCGTGGCTGCCCACGTTCATCTAGCCACACTGACGCCCATACCATCTGTGCAGGCTTGCGACTAGTTCCAACTTCAGTCACCATCTTCCTCTTCCATTTCTCCCATTTGTACCGGAAGCACCACTCAGTGTTGTGGCCTGCACCCTTCTGAACAGAACACTCGTCTGAGAACTTGAATGTGCGCTGACCCCATCTAAAGTTACGGTACTCTCTACAAAACTGCAGACGCTTCAAAGCATGCCCACAATTTAGCTTGGGTCTGATTTTGCAGCGGTAATTAGTAAGGTTCTTTCCTTTCAGACTCCGGTACAATGTGCTGCGGCTGGGTGGCTTTGAAGCGGTGCCATCCGTGTTCATGACCACAGCCACTTTAGCAAGCTCTGGGTACTCAATTTTGGGAGCTTTTCGAGCAGCTCGATAGATAAGCTTGTTCTAGTGATGCGATAGTATGCGTGGACGGCCGCTGCGTGGTTTATCTTGTGTTGTGCCGGTGGAGTTGTACTTCTTGATGAGACGGCCAATTCCTTGGGGTGTAAGCCCAAAGTGAGCTGCTATCTCTTTGAGCGGTGCACCAGCAATGAACATCCCAACCGCTTCATTTCTTTGTGCAATTGTCAAGTTGGGCTTCCTGCGCACAATTTGGTCCATCTCTTGTAAGATTTGATGCGGAGTTGCTATAGTTATGTGGTGCTGAAGTTGGAGATGCGTTGAGATGATTGACCCCGCGTCTTTAGTGCGAAACTAACTTTTGACGCGTAACTGTACGTAAAATGTTCTCCTGCTGCGCGCAATTCGATTGCTTTAATTGCAGCATCAATTGGATCCATATTGGGTGAGTAGTTGCGTGTTGAAAAGATTGTGATTGTGGTATGTATGTATGTATGTATGTATGTATGTATGTATGTATTCATTTAATGTCCTATATGAGTCTGAGACTATGGGAGGACAAGAGGGGCATTTGTGATTGTGGTGTTGTGGTGTTATTGCGGGCATTATGCGCACGCGGGCATCACATGCACGGACACGGTATGGTGTAGACAGATCTACACTGTCAAGAAGACACAAGGGTTCTCAGGCCTCCTGTGCAAGCAATGCAGTCAACCGGCAGAAACTCAGCCCACAATAAGAGCAGGAGCTTGTTTGATATATTGAAGGACTTACAAGAAGAGCTCTTCTACCTACAAAAGAGATGATACAAAATTTTGCATCACA
>ML976339.1:0-15711 GCA_010015635.1 Clathrospora elynae
CTCCTTAGCTGCAAATGGCTAAAGGCAGACCGCAAAATCCTCTAGCATGACCTCAGCAATGCACACCTTACACTTCCATTGCTTCTCTACACCAAACAAGGCATTGCAGCCACACTTGCCTTTATCAGCCGGACCAGGGTAGGCACACGCAAGTGGCACCTTAGTCAAACCACAGAGAACTAGGCCTAGCCGGTCCCTACTGTTTATTTTCCTTTTATCCTTTGTTTTCCTTTCCTTTGTTAGTTGCACTTAAGGTCATAACCCTCAACATTCCTGGTACTTTCAGAGACCACACCCTCTTGAGAACCACCACCTCTATACTAGAGGGGCTACTGCCCCTCTTGTCCTCCCATAGTCTCAGACTCATATAGGACATTAAATGAATACATACATACATACATACATGAGATGGACGCGCGCACGATTTTCGTGTTCGCGCTAGCGTTCGGATACTTTTGGCCTAGTACTGTAGCAAAGGTGGACGACCGAACACTAACTTTCCAAAGTTGCAGAAAGGTCAAAATTCATCGATTTTTTGACCTTTTCCATCTCAAATTTCCCTTCCTGATCTCTCCACAGCGTTATTTCTACGCTTCAGCGTTGTGGGCAGGTGCGCAGACGGCTTTGTTGCAGCTGGAGCTTTGAAGAATTTTCAGCAGTCTGTGCACCATTGGGATCAGGACGTTTGGTCAAGGGAACAGCAACACAACTAGCAGGAGGGCAGCGCTCGGATCCTCTACTGCATAACCTGCAAATAAGGCAGCCAGCATGCCCTTACAGATCCAAATCTGGGAGAGGGAGGTGAAGGACGGCCTGGCATTGCCTCCTCTACCATTGCTCCCACACAACGACAATAGCTACCCATAGCTCCAACCCCACCAAACGTCGCCGTCCCTGACATGACACACGCAAACAAAGCAGCCAGCATGGCCTTACTTACAACTAGGGGAGAGGGAGGTGAAGGATGGCCTGGCATTGCCGCCTCTACCTCTGCTCCCACACCAAGACAGCTACCCGTAGCTATTCAATCGTCGCCGTCCCTGACGCGACACGCGCAAACAAGGCAGCCAGCATGGCCTTACTTACAGCTCGGGGAGAGGGAGGTGAAGGATGGTCTGGCAGTGCCTTCTCTACTTCCGCTCCCACAATGACGATAGCTATTGCAGCTCTCTGAAGACCACAACGACTCAAGACAAACAACACAACAAATCAGACAAGACACGTAGGCAGGTATGGCTGTTCTAGCTATATAGTGCACGCCGGAGGTGGAAGACTCCTGCTGATAGCACCGAGCTTTAAAGCCCTAGCAAAGAGGGATTAGTGAGGCATGCGCAGCGCTCCATAGCCTAGGGCTGCATGAGCATCATTGTAGTGATTCTAACAATAGATAGCACAATGTAAATGATTTTTTTTTTAAAAAAAGCAAAGGTGGACCGCGAACCCGTGTTGACCGCAAACCCGTGAGGTACGTTAACCCCAAACCGTTTCGCGACTTCGCGATAGCTAAAAGATGCGCCGTCTTCGCGCGATTTAATGTCTTTGATTGCTTTCTAGATTAGGTCTATATCAGTAGAGTTATAACGCGTTGAAAGTTAGGATAGAATTAATGTTTTGATGTTCGGGTGGCTCACATGCCGAACTGGCTCACATGCCGCACGGGCACTGTACCGGTACGCGCACGGACACGGTATTGCCCGATACGCGCGAACGCGCCGACTGTCGCAAATTCTCCGACTTGCGTGAAAGTACCGGTTCCCCTACACCTACCTGGGCAGCATCGATCCAAAGCTGGCGACGTGAGTCGACGTATACACTATACCAAAATGGCAGTCTTCAGCGCCGACAAGGGCATGTCTTCTGAGTGCGAGGTGATGCGCCTGAGCGGCTTTTGCGGGATTGCTATGGGCGGAATCTCCGCAGGGCGTCTGAACGCAGCGTCGCGGCTGGCATGTGCTGCTCTGGTGTATGGTGCACGTTGCACTGGCTTGCAACCGGGGCTGTGATGGAGGAAATAATCCGCCGGTTGCACATGGGACCTCTGCTAACCAAGAAGCCCTGAACGCCACGCTAGTCATGACCGTTATCTTGTCGTTTGTCGCATGCTCTGCATACCCACGTCCGAACTACTGGACTACTACCGCTACCTGGATAGCGTTGCTGATAATGAACTGGCCTATGACAAGCCTTGTCCGACAAGAGCGAGTACAACCTTGGAACGTTAATCGACTTGGCAAGCACTGCTACACATCGCTCTATTCTAGTATCCACTCAGCGCTAGTATTGCTCAATTCATCATTACCTCCCGAATCGCCCTCCTCATTGGCCCACTTCCTAAATTAAATACGCCGGCCTGCAGAGCTTCTTTTCCAAGCCTCGGATGAATACAACCAAGAGCCTTGCGTTTGGAAGATTATTACTTACCTCACCACCTATATCTGACCTGGGCATACCCCACAACATCAGTGTCAGATCTCTACAAGGCATCATGGATCCATCTTGTACGCGTCGCGATACTCCCGTTGGACTAGGCCTTTCGAGCCCACAAGAAGACACATCTGTTCCTGGTCTACTTGACCAAACGAAAGATGTATGCAATCAAATCCTCGACATCATGTACGAGCATGCGCTCAACAAGTTCGACGACTCCCAAGAGCGCCAGGCTGCCGGAAGAGAAATGCTTTTGTCAGTTGTCACCAAATTCGTCCGGGCGGGCGAACGCGTCGAAGCCTGTTTACCCGCGTTTCCATTCAAATCGGCCAACAAGGTCTACAAGGTTCTTGGTTCTCTCCCAGACAAAGCAGAAGAACTGGCACTTGAGAGACTGAACAGCATGTGTGCAAAGGTAAAGCAAGTCTACAAGCCTGGAGCGAGAGTCACCATCGTATCGGATGGCATCACATACAACGGTATGTATGACCACTTTCAAAGCACATGAGCCATACTAACAAGTGGTTAAAGATCTGCTATCGATATCTGATCGCGAAACGTGGATCTACGGCGAGACTTTGCGCCAGATGGCGAAAGACAAGAACTTCACCTACATCGGCTTTTCTCGCCTGAAGGACATTCTCGACTTTCCTTTACCCGACAACCTGCGAGAGATTACCTATGTCGCCAACTGCACCAACTTCAGACGAATTCTTCTCAACAAGCACGGCAGGCCTGATATTGACATCGACAAGGAGATCAGAGACAACACAGACACAATGCTCACGTACCTCGGTTACCGGAAGTTTCTCGAGTCAGATCTGAAACACATCTTCCCGCTTGGAGAGAATCGCGGCAACTGCCAATACAAGAAAGACGTCAGGTATCTCGCAAAGCAAATGCTCTTGAGAGGATATGTAAGTTTCATGGCCCCTTTACTTTGAGTGACTGGGTTACTAGACACTAACATCGGCACAGGCATTCGCTGGAGCAGTAAAGAAAGCGTTTCCAAACCACCTCAGATTGTCAATACACGAATCGATTGGGGAGCACAAGTTGTCAATAAGTCTCTTGAACACAAGAACGGGTTACTCCACTCCATGGCACTGCAGTGTAGCTTTATTAGCCACCGGAGAGTGGGTCAGCGCTCCGATGGGAGAATTTCAGCAGGATCAACGTCTCGAGCTCGTCTTTGAAAATGGCCGCCCCAGCTACTTCAAGGAAAGGCAGCCAACGACAGATATTCCCTACATAAGCGAAGCGAACGCTAGCTATATGACCACTCGAAAGCTCTGCAAAAGCACAGAAATGGGATATTCCTCATCAAGCCCAACGTCGCAGGGCAGTGAATCCTCAACTCTACCCACATCTCCTGAGACTTCTTCATCAGAGTCCTTATGCAGAGCTGAGAGTACAACACAATCCGATGGAAATGTATCCATCGATGACAATGAACAAACACTATATGGTCGAAGACTCATTCCTCAAATCATGGACCAATTAGCAGGAACCCACCCCGACCGGATCGTATTTTCCATTGCAGACACTTCAGGCGATAATCTGGAATTCAAAAACATCACCGCGAGAGCCTTTGTAGAAGCTGTGGATAAAACAGCTTGGTGGCTCTACGAACAGGTTGAGTCGTCATCTCAGGTCCAACCTATAGGCTATATCGGGCCTCACGATCTCCGCCACATCTTGCTTACTTATGCTTGCGTCAAGGTCGGTTATGCGACACTCAACCTATCGCCCAAGAATAGCACCAAAGGAGCCTTGGCCGTGCTAGAGGCAACTCAATGCAACATCTGGGCAAATGCTAGCGACGTGGCCATGGTACCTCTTGTGCAAGACTTCTTACCCAAGCGTTGCATGAAGCTGTTGGAAATTCCGCCACTTGAATATCTCTTGGACGCAAAAGACACCAAACCATTCCCATATACGAGGACATTCGAGGAAGCTGCCTCTGAACCTTTCTGTTACCTCCACACTTCGGGTTCCACGGGCGTCCCGAAGCCCATTCCGTGGACTCATGGACTTGTCGGGACCATGGATGCGATTCGATTACTTCCACCCGTCGACGGCGATGGGGGACTGCTGCCGTGGACGTCAGACTGGAAGGAAGGCGACAGGATATACTCTTCCTTCCCCATGTGCCACGGCGCAGGTATCATCATGAATATCATCATGCCGGCTCTCTTTGGTCTCCACTGTGTTCTAGGACCAGCAAAGGTCATCCCCAACATGTCGCTGATGGAAAGTCTCGCCGACCACGCCAAGATCGATATTTGGAGCATGGTGCCATCGCTCGTCGATGAGCTTGGGGAAACGCCTGATGTGCTAGCCAAGTTCCAGTCTTCCAAATTCATCTGCGCCTCCGGTGGACCAGTCAGTCCAAGCAGTGCTGGCAAAGTCAACGACGTCATCCGAGTGCTCAACCTGACCGGAACTACAGAGGGCCTCTTCATCGGGAATCTCGTTCCGAACAGGGAGGACTGGTTTTGGTTCGCCTTCCACCCTTACTCCGGCTTCGAGTTCAAGGAGGTGGAACCGGGCATTTATGAGCATTGGGTGCATCGCAACGAACACGCATCTTTGTTCCAAGGTATCTTCCATACCTTTCCGGAAAAGCAGTCTATCAACTTCAAGGACCTTTACAAGCGACATCCTACCAAGCCCAATCTTTGGGCCTTTACAGGCCGCAATGACGATCTTATCGTTCTCTCCAGTGGCTACAAGATCTTACCTCTAGAGTTCGAAGCACTTGTCGGTACCCACCCAGCGATTAACGCATGCCTTGTCGTCGGCAGCAACAAGCCCCAAGCAAGCCTTCTCATCGAATTGAAAGACTCGTCGGCGAAGAGCGACGAGCTTGTAGAAAGCATTTGGGCCAAGATCGAGACAAGTATGGCTTGCTCACGGCACACAGTACGTGTATCGCGCGATTACGTCTTCTTTGCCCAGCCAGAGATGGCTTTCATTCGCACTGATAAGGGGACCGTCAAACGAAAAGACACGCTGGCACTTTACAACGACTACATCGAACGATTCTATAGCTCGCGAAATAGTGGGCCTTCTTTAGTCGTCGATGATAGCTCCGCGACGGCATTGCAGCGATCGGTGAAGGAAATCCTCGCTTTTTCCCTCCCAGCGATCGGGGCCGCCTCTTCAGATGATGATTTGTTCGCACTCGGTCTGGATTCGCTAGGAGTATCAGCGGCCATCAATGCTATCCGAGCAGCCATCAAGGGTCTAGACAAACTCGCACCTCGCCACCTCTACGCCAATCCCACTTTGGCAAAGTTCACCGCTACGCTCCAGTCGATGATGGCTAAAGTGGAAGATGCGGGAGTCATAGAGAAGCAAGTCAAAAGTCAAGAGTCGAGAATGCAACGCCTGATTGCGCAGCGCAAAGCGCATCAGTCCTTCCGATTGAATCCTTTTGGCTACTTCTCACCCGCCCAGTACTTCACGCTCATGTTCTACTTACCACTAGCCGCCGATGTACCGTTCGATAATGTGTTTGAGAACATGCAAAAAGGGCTAGATCGAACTCTAGAGCTCATACCAGCCTTGGGTGGCAAGATAATCAGGTGCTCGGAGCACGAGATTGGTTACAAGAAGGGTGAACTCTGTGTAGCAGTCCCACCTTTCGGCTCCTCAGCTCGTATCCGCCTAGCTTACAAGAACATGAGCGACATTCTCCCATCGTTTGAAACCCTGAGAAAAGGTGGTTTCGCCCCATCGGCCTTCCCGGATGAGCAGGCGTTGCGTCCAGACGTGTCGTCACCAGTACCAAACGACATACTAAGCGCACAAGCCAACTTTGTCAACGGCGGCTGCATTCTTGCTGTAGACCTGAATCACAGCTGCATCGACGGTGCAGGTGCTATGACCGCAATCAAAGTATGGGCGGAGAACTGCAGGTACCTACAAGAACACCGTTCAGCATCCTGCGACTGGTATGATCCCGAGAGCTTCAATCACAGTCTTCCTGAGCTTCTCCATGAAGTAGAAGGACACGCACGTCCAGTCGAGGACATCGACGCAAGTCTGTGGGATCTTCTGCGGTTTCCACCACCAGACAACGTGCTCGCAAAGCAACCCACACAATCTGGCGCGCTCCCAGTACGGTACCCTACGCATTCAGTGTACGCACCGCCTGCGGAGCAGAGGACTTTAGACACGACTCTAGTCTCGATATCTCCTGAAAAGCTGCAGATGCTCAAGGAAGACATCACTCGAGACCTGGGCGACAAGACCGTCGTGCCCTCGATCAGCGACATTGTCCAAGCGTTGATCTGGCGCTCCGCCCTGCGGGCCCGCTACGCCGTCGCCAAGGCGAACGGTCGCTCGTTCACCATGGACGAATGCTGCGTCTTCGAATCCCTAACGGATAGCCGACCGTACTTTTCCTCTCTGCTCCCATCATCATACATGGGCAGCATGCTCTTCTTCAACCGAACGCGCACACCAATCCATGAGCTTTGCGACCCCCATACGAGCATCTCGGACGTTGCGCACATGCTGCGCTCTTCTGCAGCGCGTATGACACCTCCATTGATACACGACGCTTTCACCCTGCTTCAACAGGTACCGGACTATACCGTACATTCCATGGCGAGTAAGGGCTTGCATCACATGAACACGCTCGTCTCGAATATGATGTTGGTCCAGCTGGACGAACTCAACTTCGGCGAGCGCTACTTTGCTAATGAAGGCGTTCCGGAGTTGATGCGCTTGCCGATTGAACGGCCGAATAAGTCACTTCGCTTTCTGTGCGTCTATCCGTTTAGGGCTGATGGTAGGCTCGAGGTGGCGGTTGGCATGTTTCCTGAGGAGCGGGAGATGCTGGAGCGGGATGAGGAGTTTATGAGGTACACGGAGTTTGTGATATAGGTATCTAGTGCGGCGGTTTGGCATGGGTGGAGTGGTGTTAAGTAGATATTGCATGCGCAAATTTCATTTTCCGGCTCTTACTTGACTGGAATGCAACCTATCGAACATCGTGCGAATGTAGGGTCTGATACTAATATGTTGCATAGCAATTGAAGTTCGCCCCGAGGCATACTCTCTCAACAATAGCGAAGTATCTCGACCAAAGTCACAGTGAACATCTTGAGAATACCTCCACCCGGCGCGGCTCACAAACTTCCCCGCCCTCAGTCCTGTCGTTCCCGTTCCCGTTGCTCGTGTTCCCTTCCTTCCATGCGTTACATGTTGAGATTACATCCCGAGATCACACTTCACGACCCGCAGTGTCCCCAGGTGGGATGATCGATCGTCGTAAAACAAGAGCTTACGACAGATAGGACACTGGTCGGGCAGTTTGCGCATGTTCTTCCACCACAGGGAGGTTGGAGTTAGCAGCGGCGTAGGCGTCGCCATCGATGGATCTTCCTGCGTGTAGGCTGGACAACAATCGGAGCAGATCTTGCGGATAAGAACCGGGAAGAGATGGGTTGTGAAGAAGTCGTTGGGGATATCGTCTTCATCGTCTTCAATGTCGTTCCGATCACTGTCGTCCTCCTCCTGCTCTAGACCGGCGGCGCGCCAGGCATATGAATTTAACGGCTCGATTTCGTACAACAATTGCTCCAAATTTCTTTTGTGTATAAAGGTGAAAGCAGGCACAAAGTTCTCCCCGATGCAGATTGCTCCTTCATCGGGTTCTTCCCTGAAGATGCCGAATTCCAGGAAGTTTGAATAGATTCGAGCGAGCTCTACAGCCAATACGCTGTTGAATTCTCTCGTCTCGCGCGCGGAACGTTCTGTCTCCCGTTAGTCTAATTCCAATGTGGCGTCACACGAAAGGTGATCACGTACCGTGAGGAAGCTTTAGCTGCTTCTCCATGGCTATCCTCATGGCCGCCTGATGTTGTTCTCGCCAGGCCTGTGGGTCGTGTGACATCAGCGTTGGAGTTAGACCGTGCGTTGGAGGGTGTAACATAGGCACCATGTGCGGGTGAACCCAACATGCAGTCATTAATGCAGTTTGGAGGGCAAGACCTTTTGGGGAGACAATTATCTTGGTGACCTTGCAGGGTGGAGCCGGCATCTTGAACTTGGAGATCACCTGATCCAGTATCACGGCGTTTTCTAGCAATGCGATCGTATGAGAGCTCATGCCATCTGGCGCCTTGCGCCGCGAGCCCTCTCCGCGCCGCAGCTCCTGGATGACACGGTACCAATGCTCACCGAACGAGTCTTTCTGGGTCAGATAATGGGCAGCGAGCATCTTGGCGAAGATTTCGACGGTCCCTTTGCTCCCTGTTTCTGACTGAGTTTGAACGTACGTGTGCAATCGCAGACCTAGTAAGCGTCCTCTGGAATTTGAACTAAATTTAAGAGGCCGAAGAGTGATCGCTGAAATTCGAGGGGGCGCGAAAGTGGAACGCAAGCACTTGTCGCCGAAGACATGCCCGCACCTCAATCTAACGGGCTGCTCTGAGTTGTCAAAGCCGGGATCGGCTGCTTCGCCGTAGGGCTTCCAGCAAGTTGGACACTTTCTGCTGCTCTTATCAAGACTGTCTATTTCGACAGGCTTCAGGCTGTCCAAAAACGCTTGCTGAGAAATGAACGTGTTGGGATCATATTGGGGTAGCGTGTAACGTGGCTTCTCGTTCTTATGCGGTGATTCGGTACCTGGTGGCTTGTAGCCTGGTGGTTCGGAGTCTAGTGATTTGGAGTCTGATGCGCCGAACTCTAGTGATGGTTCTGGCTCTGCCGATTCCGGTTCTGGTGGTCCGGATTCTGGCGGTTCGGGTTCTGGTGATGCAGTATGTAATGATTCGGTGTCTGGTTGCGTCGCGGCACTGGCGCAAGAGGCATTGGGGCACGATTCTCCAATCAAAGATGTGGATACGGACGAGGGTGAATTTGGAGCTGGTGGAGTGTCCGATGTGGAGGTTATCTGGGCTCCTTCCGGCAAAGCAGGAGTGATGTCCATGATTGAAGGTACGGCGGCCGTGACGATTCGCTCTGGGGCAGCGAAGCAAAGAGTTCGTTCCTGTGGGACTCTGTACGCGGTACGGTCATCGAACGATTGTACGTTTGGTATGTCAACAGTGCTGACAGAGGCGGCGATTGCTATGTGAAGGCGCAGACCACATTTCCGTGCAGCGGAGAGGAACTGACTCTTCGCAGGCTCGATAAAGAAAGGGTAGCCCTTGTATTATTACTGCCTACTGTCTCTGGTCTGGTGCCGATTAAGAATGGATGGAGTGAGTATTATGATTCTTTGAGTGAGTGACGAGGCTGAGTGAAGGCGCACCGTGCATGTACTCAGGTGCGGCTGCGCCAAGTCGCGCTAGCCATGTGTATGTGTCAGCAGGTTGGCTCTACGCACCTGCATCGACACGCCCGAGAGAAACTCATTCGCTCGGTACCTGTCGGTACGTCTGCATGTATGCGATGTATTGCGCATACAAACACTTGCTTTGGGTGAACTTTCTCAAATGCACGTGACATGCACATTCACAGATGCACCTGCCGCAGAGCTATCTCGCTGCCTCTATCCAGAATTGGCCTATTGTACGTATGTTTGCAGAAGAATATATGCACGGTTAAGTGCGATGCAAAAGCCGTGAAGTGAGCAAGTCTTTCGGCATGGCATCAATGTTTGGGGTGACTGCTCAGTGACGCCTTCACGGCGGTACGCTTCACGCAAGGCTCTATGATTGGAACAAAACTGTACTTCGCCAAACGAAGAGATAGGTCCCTGTGTATTCTGTTGAGTAATTGTTGAACCTGGTATCCGACAAAAAGGAGCCATGCCACAACGCCGCTAACCCCCGAAGCCAGCGCCAGACGCACACATTTTCGAGGAGCTCTACTGCACCAAAATCCGGCGTCGTTCACAGCACGGCGATGATCGTATTTGCTCAATATGCTTTACTCAATATGGTGACCCCAGCCCTGATGAGCAAGGCGCTCCCGAGCAACCCTTCCAAGTCATCTTCGGCGACTGTTATCATATCTTCGGTCATCGTTGCTTTAGAAAACTGATTCACGGCCGAGATGCATGGAGCAACAAGTGCCCACTATGTCGTGCGCACTGGTTTAGAACTATTCGGGACATCGACGCCGATGTTCTTGCGGAGATTATCCTTGCGATGCAACAACCGTTCGGGAGGACGGCGAAATAGAATGGCCTATCCGACGATTCGATGACCCGTATAGACTCATTGAAGACGCTCTTTACGAAGAAAGCCCCGATGTGGAGAGCAACGAAAATGACGGCGAGGAGAACGGCGGAGTAGATAACCATGATAGTGACGGAGAAAGCGACGAACCGGCCTATGACGAAGTAGTTGGAGAGGAGGAAGTCGCTTCACCTGAAGATGCGGAGCGTGTGCGCGTGAGAAGCCGTGCAACGTTTCATATCCAAAGAAGGGAAGCCGTAGAAGCTACAGGACCATCTCGCCGGCAAAGATTTGGGACAGTGGTGAGAGATCGAGTTGCGCGGCTGCTTGGAAGGGCGGGCGGAAATAGTCCTACCGAACCAGCAGACCCCTCGCGAGATACGGAAACTGGGAGATCAGCAAGAAGACCCGATTCAGCAGGTACACCACAGACCACAGAGACCGGGCAGCCTTAGATCAAGTGCTCCTCCGCCCCTCCTCCGCAGAAGCCAACATCGCAGCCATCAATCGACTGCCTCGAGCGTTTGCGAACGCTGACAACGCATTGAGCATGGCTCGCGATACCGGCGTCGGTCGTGCAGCAGTCAATCTCGGGATCGCTGCATCGCAAGACAGGCGTCGTGGTGGCGCAGAAGAGGAAGACGAAGAGATGGAGCGGCGGATCTTCCAAGCGCGGCTGCGACCCAACAGGCCGACAGCTAGCGATGCGCCTCCACACTCTTTTGCAGCAGCTACTGCAGGTACATCCGAGTTACCAAATGAGAGTGAGGAGCTATCATCCTATCGCGCATCTCGACGTACAGGCACAAGGCCAGTGTTGCAACACCAGCTAATGCAGCCTGGAATTGAGGACAATGCGATGCTGCCGAGCGCAGGCCGCATAACGCGAACGATCGGATTCTTGGATCAGCTTCGCATGACGGAAGAGGTATTAAATGATAGTACGGACATTGTGGAGAGCGTGAACGGTGTTGAGCGTGCCGTGAACGCTTTGTGGCGAAGCATCGATGACGATGCGAGGCGGCGAAGGCGCATCCGGTTCGTACGTCGCGACTCGTAAGCAGCTCTGGGTACCTTATGTGTAATATTAGTATGGAGCAATGTATGTCGACGTCGATCGTGATGTTCTGTAGGGGATAGCGTGCGGGAAGAATTGAAGGATTCAACTGATGTTGTATTGCATGAGGCTACGAACAGTGTATGTAGGTAGGTGACTATAAACCGCGCTAGCCCTAGATAGGCATCGCCATATTACTAGATAAGTTGCCCTGTATGTATGTATGTATTCATTTAATGTCCTATATGAGCCTGAGACTATGGGAGGACAAGAGGGGCAGTAGCCCCTCTAGTATAGAGGTAGTGGTTCTCAAGGGGGTGTGATCTCTAAAAGTATAAGGAATGTTGAGGGTTATGACCCTAAGCCTCATAGCTTCAGGCTCTTGTTTGACCTTCCCTTAGAACTTCATCCTGATGGTGTCCTCTGTCGACTTCACAGCTGGCGGGACGGCTTCCGGTAGGCTTGGCTTTGGTGGTATTGGCGGTGGTGCCGGTGATAGAGGTAGGAAAGGCGGAGGCAAGAAAGGCACTCCAGAGGGTAGCCAAGGCCTCTTCAAGTATAACGCTCCCAACGTCAAGATGAGCAAGCGGTCAGCTCTGCAGCTCTTCAGTGGCGTAGTCATGACTTTCATGACCTGGGTCCATGACTGTGTGAGGGTCCGTCCGACTGGAGGGTACAACCAAAGCTGGAAGGCTAGATGTATGGTACGCAGTCGGGGGATGCAAGGTTGGTTCTCTGGAATGAACGGGATCAGGATCGAAGGGGCAATACACAGACAGCAGAGGGGGCTCTCTGTCATGCGTATCAAAGAGGAGGGATGAAACAAAGACAGTAGAGGGGGCTCTCTGTCAAGCGTATCGAAGAGGAGAGACAATATGAATGCAGTAGAAGGGGCTCTCTGCAAAGCGTATTGAAGATAGAACAGTAAACAATCAGACGGCAAGCCTGCATCAGGAAATGGATGCACCCCGTTTGGGTAATCCGGGCCTCGCGTACGGCTTTTGCACTATGCCCAAACAGGGAATTGACCTATAACCTCTGTCATGAAAGGCCTCCCTCCACCATAATTTTCCATCCTTTCTTTCACCAATTGCTCTCTACTCTCACCCCTTCGATCTGCAACCCCTGGCCTGCGCCCAGCCGTCTCCCCTTTTCACCCAACCTAACTATCCTTCATGTAGCAGTTGTCTCAAACTTAGCTGCCCGCTTGGAAGAGTCAGCCCACCTTGCTACGGTGCCCAGATCTTTCTCCGTCGGTTTTGTTCAGTCCTAGTACAGGCTGGCCACTCCAAATTTTGCACACACTGAAGTCCACCAGTTCACGTATTTCAGGACTTCTACCCGCAACGCAACGCAACGGGGACGAATCTACAAGCAGGATACCTCTCCCATTCCTTGCGTCTACCATTCCTTGCGTCTACCATTCCTTGCGTCTACCATTCCTTGCGTCTACCATTCCTTGCGTCTAGGTTTCATCCCCAACTTCCACGCTGGCCTCACCTGGAGCATATCTGCGGTCGAAAGAGGAATGCTCGCCCGTCGCACGGTCTAGCGCCTCACAATGCCAACTGATTAGCCTGTTTCTCTCTTGCTTTTCTTTGGCATCGCCGGGGTATTGGTGCTTCTGCAACGCACTGCCTCACGCACGACTTAGTCAAGACAAATTGCATGCCATCGTCTCAACCGTAATCACTCCGCCTCCCACGCCTTGCTCCTTCTGTTAAACACGCCCTCCAATCCGCTCCGTTAGCACGCGCCACGCTTGGACTGGTTCTCTCTTGATGATGCGGTCGGTCACTTCCTTGAGGCGCTAGTCTCGTGCTTGCAGTCTTACGGTACTTCGCCACGCATAGCATGCCTGCAGTGCCTGCAGCGTTGCAGTGTTGTAGTGCAATGAGCAAGGATCAGAGGCCAGGAGAGCGGCAGCTGGCAGCTCATCATTGCCGTTGGCGTAGCAAATGTGAGATGAATAGAACCGTACCAACATCTCGCCCTGGCCAGAAAGACAGACTTTCCGGTCAACAGCGCTCATCTTTCAGCTTTGGTCATCCGGCATCACCTCTTCCTACCTTCGGTTCTTCTTTGGAATATACTGGCCAATCTGAGCTCAGCCATTCGCATTCTAACGAGGCTGGATCCGTCGGCGATGGCGCAATCAAACACTTGTTGTCTTGGTTGTGACGCTGCAGTGTAACCAGCAGGGGCCGTTTGTATAGATGCTGGCAGCTAATGATTCGGCGTTGGCATAGCTTTTGAGGGATAGGCAGAGCCGTCTCCGCAATTGTTTTTGCCGAAATGAAAGCGCTGTCTGGTGAGTGGGGTTCAAGCTCGTAAGTATTATGTTAGTACAGACATTGATGACTTCGACAGGGACGTGGGAGATGCTGAGCTCAACAAGCGAGCATGGGTGATGCAGGAAGGTGTGCTGGCACGGCGAACGATTCATTTCACTGCCAAGCATACTTACTTCGAATGTGGCGGCGGAGTCTACTGCGAGAACCTTACAAAGCTGAAAAGGTAAGTTCCTTGTAACATCTTAGCTCGTACCGTCCTAACTATATCATCTATAGTTCATTCCGGGGGAAGTACTTCACAACGTGATTTTAAGCTGGCACTGCCATAGAACGAGGAGGAGGCGGAGAGAGGGCAAAATGTACGACTGCGAATGCTGCTTTATCCTAAACACATTACAGCAAATGTCGGCGTGCGACATTAATAGTTACTACATTTGCTTCCGCTGTATACGGCATGCTATTAATGCAGCCCTATATAATTAAGGCTAGGCGCGCAACATCAACACCAACCTATATACGCTAAATTGCATAGCGCCAGTAACTGACGGCGGAGAAGATTGCCGTAGATGCATCCCTATCGACTTCGTTAGGCGTGCACTTTACGAAGAACAAGACGGTAAAGACAACTTCACTAAGCTCAACGAGCGCTTTGCTAACAAAGCACTTATAAAGTCGCAACTCCCGCTCGTGCGCTACCTATTCTGCTCCTACGCTAAACTCGACGATCTTGCCCTCCCACATACCAGCCTTCTTTTAAACCTGCGCTTTAAGTCTCGCCTAATAATCCTCGCATCCCTTGCATCCATACCGTTCCTCGAACTCCTCTGCTACAAAGCCACCTAAGCCGTTCTCTTAGTCGTCATCCTCGTATACACAACCGCAATGCTCTTCTTCTACGTGCCTATTATGCCCGCATTGCGCACAGCTCTCCGGCGCATTAACCTTAAACAACGCGGCTTACGCTTCTAATGCCTCTCACCTACTTGTGGTCGCACATCCTGCCTATCCTGTGCACTACTATAGTACGATCCACACACGTGTTTCTTATCGCAGCTTACGTCCCTACGCCTTACCCTTAAACGCGCAACTACAGATGCTGTAAAACGCACCTGTCCGCAATGCAACCTCGGCTTCGTCAAGTCAGAGGGTTGTAACAAGCTCGTCTGTCTATGCGGATACAGTATGGACTACATCTGTTGGCAAGGCCTAAAAGAAGAAGGATATCAGCATTTCTGCGGACATTTCCGCGATAGACCTAGACAGCCTTATAGAGAGTGCAACAAGTGCGATTTGTATCGTGTGGAAGATAAGGACAGGGTTGTTAAAAGGGCGAAAGATTGCGCGGAGAAGGACTAGTGGGAGAGCCAAGGGGAGGGGGCCACGGAAGGTCTGCAGAAGGAGGTAGGCAAAGACAAGGGCGTGATTGCGCCCGGTGTGCTGGGTATCAAGAGAGGCAGTTAGGAGGGCTGGATCGAGGGCGTGCTGGATGCTGTGCTTGTTTGAGATTTTGCATCGTGCTTGGAAGGCATCAAAGTGGTAGTTCAATTTTAATACCCTACCGTGGGGATCGGAGTAACGCCCGGATCGGAGCAACGCCCGGTGAAAATCAATACTCCCGACTAGACCCCAACTTCAACACAACACCACTACACCAATATGGGAGCTATTGAGGACGCGCTTGCGGCAATTGAAAGCCTGGACAAAGGAGAGCAGTTTACATACCAAGCAATTGCTGACATCTATGGTGTGAGCAGAACTACACTGTCTAGAAGACACAGGCAGGTTCAAGGGT
>ML976341.1:3657-15438 GCA_010015635.1 Clathrospora elynae
CTGGGGCTGCTGCACCGAGACTGCTGGGGCTGCTGCACCGAGACTGCTGGGGCTGCTGCACCGAGACTGCTGGGGCTGCTGCACCGAGACTGCTGCTGCTGCTGCACCGAGACTGCTGCTGCTGCACCGAGACTGCTGCTGCTGCTGCACCGAGACTGCTGCTGCTGCTGCACCGAGACTGCTGCTGCTGCTGCACCGAGACTGCTGCCGCTGGGGCTGCTGCACCAAGACTGCTGGATGGATGCGCCAAGACAATTGGGGCGGCTAGAAAGCGGGAGCGGCACGGCTGTCATCCATTTGCGGGTTGACAGCTGCATACCGACAGTATGGTAGTCACGTGTCGCGCTTGGGCCGCCCCTTGCTGCCATATCTGCGGAGTGGGTCGATGCCTGTGATTCCATAAACCTCAACCCGTTGCATGTAAGTTTCTGGGCCGTAACACCCGCATACGATCACGTGACCTTGGGGGTAGCCGAATAGTGGAAGGGGGTAGCCGTAAATGTTTTGCCTATATATATTGTCCGCATTGTACATAACTTGTAATACAACCAACTCCTCTTCTTCTTCACTTGACGCCTTGTACAGGCCTAGAACGCCAGACTTATCCAAGGTGGCATAAACGTCAACCCATCGGTTTCCAGGGCCGACATTGGCGTACTTATTCTCCTTGGATACCATGACTTGGTTGAAGCTCTCCATTGAGACGGTGATACCACCATCAATATTTGAGGCTCCAGCAAAGGCAGCATGTCCGCCACTTTTCACGGCAAAGGGGCATTGGGTGAGGCGGGATAGAAGAACCAGAGACGACACTTTGGTCTTGTTTGCTGGTTTGAAGACGCATCGTGGGTTCACGGTGACTTGTTGGGCACTCCAGTAAGCTCTAGTGAAGGCATTGTAGGTGGGCGTGCCTTCGGACAAGAGCATAGTTGTTAACAAGCAAATCAATCAAGCGTGAGGCTCTATACTTGACTTGTTTGGAGTTTTTTATTGTTGTACTTGTTTGACTTGTTACTTGATGTCGTATAGGTGTACTTGATTTGTTGATTGCTTGATCACTTGACTACTTGATTACCAGATTAGGAAGGAGGCGTGAGGAGCTTGCTGAGGTGTTGGGGAGATCACTGGAGCGTTAGAGGACCCTACCGGGCAAAAGGAGACGTATAGGATCTGGGTTTGAACGCTATGTAGTCTTCTAGGTGCTTTATCTAGTAGAGTTTGTAAGGGGGCAGACCCCAAGGCCGCACCAATGACAATACGCAGATGACTGATCTAAATATGCTAATGAATGAAGTAGAATTGCTACCAAGCTATGGATCAAAGTAAACTACGCTTTGTATCATGCCTCCAATCCGCTTTGCAGAGAGCCCCTTCTACTGCCTAAGTATCACTCCCCGATCCTGATCCCACTCATCCTAGAGAACCAACCTTGCGCTCCCCCAACTATGTACCATACATCTAGCCTTCCAGCTTTGGTCGTACACTCTAGTCAGACAGACCCTTAAAGCAGCGTAGTGTATGTAAGGGGCTCAGCCAGTTACAGAGTTATTGTCTGTTTTGTGAAGTAGTTAGCTGTAGTTCTGCATACTGAGCTTGAAATTGAGTATATAGCTTACCTGTGTCGTCTGGGTACTCCCAAGCTGCAAGATCATATAGTCTGTCAACCTCGCTGTTGCTTAGTTGAGCCTTAGCAGCTATGTGAGGCAGCTCAATACCAGCGCTTATCCAAGCACGGATACACTGAAGGGCGGCAAGCAGTCGTGACCCAATTTTGCGCCGTCGAGGAGTGAGTAGATCTCCAAGTTTGCTGAACATGCGCTCACACTCACAACTGCTTGCTGGTATACTCAATATATTGATTGCAAAGCGGGAGAGGCAAGAATACTTTGATCGCAGATCAAACCAGTACTTTATTAGGCATGATTTAGGGTTGTTGAACTCCTCTGTTGTCCACTTGGTATCAACCCTACGCCACCTCTCGTACTTGTCAGCAAATTCACCTCCATCGTCAGCGTCCTCGTCCATGATAGAGGCAATAGCGTCGTCAATAGCGTTTGAAGAAGGCGCTTTTCTGCGAACTGGAGAGCTCCGCGGCGCCTGGCAACTGCCCCAAAGTTCCTGGAAAGCAGCATTGTTGTTGGCAATCCATTTTGGTTCTAAGCGCCACGCTCTCTCACAGTAACGCTTGTAGTATGGATGGAGACAACAAGCGGCATAGTATGCCGGCGACTCGTTGAGCTTCTCGTAATAGTTGTTGATTTTCTTCCAGGCAGCTCAAATGTTGATTGCAAGGTGGTCTTCAGGCGCGTTGTGCTGTTCATAATCAACCTTTTCAAGTTGTTTGATCCGCTGCTCAAACTCGGCCATCAAGAACTCAAACACTGGTATGACTTTGTAGATAGCTCCAAAACGGCTGTTCTTACCACGGCCTTCAAGGCGTAACCTGGCTATCTTCAGAGGTTGTAAGACTGCAATATATTTGGTTATCACTGCCCAGTCTGCAGATGAGAGCCCATCTGATCTCATCCATTGTGGAGCGTTTGGCATCTTATTGTTACAAGCTCGAGCGTAGGAGGCAGCAATACGCTGTTGGTCGACGTGGTGATTGATATACGAATTGAAAGCTTGTTGCAGTTGTACAGCGCGTTCGAAGGACAAGCAGAAGGAGTTCCAACGCGTAATAACGGGCTTTATAGGCTTGAGTATCTTGAAGTTGTTGTCGCTGTTGCTGTGTAACTCCTCAAAGGCAAGCCTCTGGAAATTGGCAAACATATTGTACTGTTGCGGTGTTTTTATGTAGTTGATGACGTCTATAAGTGTACCCAGCGGGCCGTGTTAGCGCCAATTGCTAAGGTACTTCTCCTTGTCCTGTATTATATCATTAGCTAGCTATACAGCATCAAACTTAGTATACTCACCCTAAGGTTCTCATTGTCGTTATCAAATGCGTCTTTGTTTACGCCAAATATTACCGCCTGGCCCACCAAATTAATTGTGTGAGCGCCACAACGTAGTCTCCGATGGCTACTGTTGAAGCCGTACTTGGCTCCAAGTTTTGCAACAGCTGTGTCGTTATTGTACGCGTTGTCAAGCACAAAGTAGCCCACATTTAGCGCAGTAATCCCAAACTTCTGCAGTGTTTTCTCAACACAATCAGCTATTCGATCACCTGTGTGGACGCCTGCAAGCTGTGGTAAATCAATAGCAACATCCTTGAGGACACTGTTGGCTGTAACAAAGTGAGCTACTATACCAAAGAATCCCCGCTTGCCACCTTTAGTTGTCCACCCATCAAAAGATATATGGATCTTTCTTGCTGCCGCATTTATCTCCTTGACAACCTGGGGATACATGAAGTCGTACAGCTTCATTACAAAACGGGACACGCTATTATGACTTGTCCATAGCGCTTTCTCTGCGTTGCTGTTTGCAAACTGTATCATGGCCCGAAACGCAGGGTGTTCAAACTGGCTAAGGGCGATATTGTTGTCAACAAGCCAGCTTACAGCTGCTATTCGAAACGCCTGTATGTTGAAGTTTCCTATCTCGTTGGCAACCTCCTGGCTGACCTTTACACCCAAGCTGTATAGCATCTCAAGCGACTTTTGACCACCAGGTAGCGGTTTCCGAGGCACTATTCCGTCCTTCCCAATATGATGACGCTGAAGTAAGTGTTGAACCGCTGAGCTCGTTGCTTTTGTTGTATCAACAGCGCCAACCTGGGCAGCATCAAGACGCTTGCGGACGTGACAGTCTTGACAAACCCACCAAACACGCCTGGGATCTGCCCGCAAAGCAAGACAATAGCCGTGATTATAGACCCAGCTCTTCTTATATTTTGAGGTGACCAGTGGCTTCATAAACCGCTTCAAACAAGACCAGTCTATGCCCTCAAAGGTATCCGCAAAGCACTCATAAAAGCACTCATCCTTGTTGTCGCTTCCAAGCGTAGCCGCCGTGGCAGCTTCAGATGCATCAACAGGCGCAACAATTGCGGCTTCTAGTCTGCTATTGCGCAGTTGCGACTCAAAATCAGCGCCCTGACTAGCAGCAATCAAGGCTAGACGCGGAGATGTTGGCCGAGTTTCCGTGTCGATAACTACAGGCTGCAATGCGCTGCTTTTGTTGGTATTTCTAGCGTACTTTGAAGGGCCAGCAACAACGTCAAGGGTGGCGGCAGAGCGTTTACGGGAGTTTCTGGGGGGTGGCATGATAGCAATAATGGTAGGAACTTGTAGGTTAACAGTATAACTTGCTGTTGATGATGCTGATAATGGGTTGTTGTTGACAAGTATGCGTTGAACACCAGACGGAAGGAAAAACCCGGGTCTCTGCAGGCAGAACTTGGTAAAATCAGGTAATCGGTACCATCAAAACATTGCACACTGTAGTAAATTCGCATATAGCTAATTATTAGGCTTTGTAACTGATTGCAAGCCCTGCAAGAGACGATAGAATCTTCAAAACATGGTTGTCTGCAATTTTTACCATGGTAGGTGATGTTTGGCTGACCGGGCCGGTACCAATTACGTGATTGTACCAAGCTCAAGCCTGAGCCCAGCATTTTGAAAACCGTTATAACATAGTCTCACCACTAAGAAACTATTGCAAGGTCACTCATATACTGTTGGTAGGCTCTGTACAATCGCACGGGGTGATAACAGTAACTTCTGGTTCTTGTGTATTCTGGTATGTCTTGCTATGAACGTGGTGCTGAGGTCTATATACCGCTTTGGTGCTGGGGAGCCGGTCAAACCAAATTAGGAACAAGGCTCACCATGACATATATACCAACATATACAAAACTTAACAACCTCACGCTCTATAACACGCCTGCAGACGTTGAGGGCTACAATATGATCAAGTTTATCAAGCAAATCAATCAAGTAAGACCTCACAAGCTTGATTTGATTGTAGTTTCACAACTCCGATACTTGATCGATTTGTTTGGAGTTTTTTGACTTACTTGTTGACAACTGTGGACAAGAGCTTGTTGCCGCCGTAGATGAGCTTCAAGGAAGAGCACTCGTAGGTTGTCTGTGAGATGTTGGTTTAGCTACCGGATAGGAGCTTACAGCAATCTAACACGCACTAAGAGATGTTCGCTGTACCAGGCCTTTAGGCTCAGGGATAGCCGAGACATTGAAACCGTTGGCGATCAAAGCTTCGGTGATGTTGAATTCTGTTGGCTCAAAGACCTCGGTCTGTGCCGAAACAGCTGCCACGAGGGTACCAAGGGAAAAGAAGGAGGTGGCCTTCATCCTGGGTTTTCTGGAAGGAAAGAAGAGGCGTGTGCGTGGTCCAAGAAACAGATGACCATGGCATCCTCTCAATTTATTGTTCTTGTGCTGGGAAAGCTTCCTCGGAGCACGATTGGTACATGCATGGGCGATTCATCTCGCTTGTACTCCCATTGACCGTATTGCTGGATTTGGGGGGTGGCCATGACAATCATCCTCGCATGCAAAGTTCGAGGTCCTTTGCAAGGTGTCGGCGATGCGCATGTCTTAGTCGGAGGATATTGTCAAGAGGTATACTTGGGATGAATCATGTGCATTCTTAGTCTATCGCAGTAGAGAGCCTATATAAGGCTGGTGGACGCGCTGGTTGGCCGCCGGTCGACCATCATCGCGGGCTGTGGCATCTTCTCCATCGGTGTCATTCTGCAAGTCGCTTCCTCCACGGTCGCTGTGCTCGTCCTGGGTCGGCTGACTGCAGGTTTTGGCATTAGTAAGTGACTGGTCTATGTACAAATTCAAATGCGACAACCACTAATATCATGCGATAAGTTTCATCTCCGCCGTCATCATGCTGTACATGTCCGAGGTCGCCCCTAAGAAGTTCCGCGGTGCCATCGTCGCCGGTTACCAGTTCTGCATCATCCGCGGTCTCCTCTTGGCTTCGGTCGTCGACAATGCTACCAAGGATCGCATGGACTTCAGCTCCTACGGCATAGCCATGGGCATACAGTGAGTATTCGCTCTGATCCTCGGTACCTGCTTCTTCCTGCTTCCCGAGTAGCCGTGCTGGTACGTCAAGAAGGGCCGCAATTGCGTGCTCTCGGCACCCTTCGTGGCCAGCCTTACGAGTCGCAGTACGTCAAGGATGAACTGAATGAGCTAGTCGCCAACCACGAGTACGAGATGCGCAACGGGCAGGCTGGCTGGGCCGACTGTTTCCGCGGTAGATGGACACCGTCTAGAAACCTACGCCGTGTTGTGCTGGGCATGGCGCTTCAGATGATGCAGCAGTGGACTGGTGTCAACTTCAGTAAGTCTGCATCCTCAATTACTTCATCCCACACTACTTACTTATAACCCCAGTTTTATATTACGGTTCGACCTTCTTCAAGACTGTCGGCCTACGGAACGCTTTCCTCATCTTGATGATCACTACCGCTGTCAACGTCTGCTCTACCCCCATCTCCTTTTGGACGGTCCAGCGGTTCGGCCGCCGCATGCTCCTCATCTAAGGCGCCGTCGGCATGCTGGTATGCGAATTCATTATCGCAATTGTGGGCACCGCCAACGAGGGAAGCAAGGCCACCGGCATCTGCCTCATTGTCTTTACCTGCTTCTAGATCTTCTTCTTCGTCTCGAATTGAGGTCCTGCCGCATGGGTCATCATAGGCGAGATCTTCCCTCTGCCCATCCGCGCCAAGGGTGTCGCTGAGTCTACCGCCTCCAACTGGTACGTGTCCCTAATCTACACACTGCATGTAATAATACTCTGACTGTCCATCTGGGTTCTGGAACTTCCTCATTGGCTTCATCACATCCTACATGGTAGACGAGGACTACGGCAACATGAAGACCAAGATCTTCTTCCTCTCTGGCGCTACCTGCACTGCCTGCGTTCTGTTCGCCTACTTCCTCGTTCCGGAGACCAAGGGCCTGTCTCTCTAGCAGGTTGACCGCATGCTGGAGGATACTACGCCGCGCCACTCCAGCAAGTGGGTCCTGCACTCCATGCGTGAAGACATGGCCGATATCTCGTCGCTCGGCTCGACTGAGAAGGCTGTTTCTAACGCTCCAGCTCCTGTGTTCCGCGAAAACCGCGATGCCTAGGCCTTTGCTGGGCTTCTTCATCCCCGTCCGGGGGTGATTGATGTGTTATGACTCTTGGGTGTGCTTTTGTTTCAATGATACGATCATGGATGGGTTAGCGTGGTGCTCTGGTGCCTGGTGTCGTTCTCTGACCAAAACATGGGTGGTACTTTGTCTTGTTGTTAACTTCTTGTTTATGATGGGCCTACCAGCTTTCTGGCTTGACCATGAGCGGCATTGTTCGCATCTACAAGACTTTATAGCATTGCCCCTCATCATATATTCAGTTGCTACTACTTCTTTGCTCTGCTCTAGAACGCAAAGGAGGACATGGTCAGCTTGATAGAAATGTGAGAGATAATTTCTAATGTATTCCACTTCACTTGTCATCTTTGACTTCAGCCTTGTATCAGTAAGTCGAGCTTTATTTCACGTCTTGTGCGTCGCCACAAGATGGACTTGAGTCCATGGGTTACTTTTGGAATTCGAAGCAAGCTGTGGTCTTGTTTAGCGCTGCATCGATGTAGTGCAGACGTCTACCAGAAACGCGACTGACTGCTTTGAACGTGAACGTTATCGAAAGAGCTCAAGATGTTATGCAAATGTCACGATCGGTGTGGAACTTGCGGGTGACGAGGAGAGCGAGCTAGGTAATGGGCAAGCGATAGAAGGCAATGAAGATACAAAACTTGTATAACAAACAGTAACATTAAAATCAGTATCCAAAAGCTTAGGAGCACAAATAGGATATGGAAACAGTAAAGAAAATTATGACCATCTTTCCCAGCGGATTCCACCTTTCCCCGCTTCACACCCCAAACCCCCACCAAGCAGCGCGCTCTATTGGCAAGCAAAGCTAAGCAGCGTAAAGATACCACCACCAACACCACTGACCGCACCAGCCACAGCCCCAAGTCCAGTCAACATGCCCTGGCAAATCCCATCACCACCTTCCTTGCTCTCAATATTCATGCCCAAATTCGGGGGTGCCGCATTCGCAGAATCCGCGCTTTGGTAGTTGATACCCCAGTACTTGGGCACCTTGCAGTTGGTGAACGGAGTCTGCCTGCCGGGACAGTACGCCATGGCGGTATTGCTCATGCAGTGGTCGGTGTACGTACCACTTTCGCACTTTGCCATTGTGCGAACAGCGGCGGCAAGGGTGTCAATCAGGCCGTTACGGATCCAGGTTGGGTAGCTGCCGTCGGGGCCGATGGTCACTTTGAGCGTGTTGAAACTATCAGTATAGTATTTTAAAGTATTGAGCTCGATGTCATTGGTTTCGCATTGGCCGGACTCGTGGCAGATAGGGCCAATGGCGGCAATTATGTTGTCGGTGGAGAGACTGCCAATATCAACGTCTTCGTTGGAGACTGGTGGGTTTTGTTAGTAAGTTGAAATGTTGAGTAAGTGAGGTGGTTTGCGTGGAATGATAGGGAGACGTACAGGTGAGCTTGATGTTGCCATTCTTGTCCCAGGTTCCCTCGCTGCGCCTGGCGAGGTGGTCAAACTTGATGGCTGGGACGACGCCGGCTGCGGCAATGGTCAGGAGGGTTGCGAGAGTGATAGTGTTGAAAAGCATGGTGGCGGTTGTGTGCTGGTAGTCAAATTCTGTTGGTTGAAAGGCAAAGATGAAGTGTAAGAATGATGATATGGAAGTGTATTTGTGTGAGTTGCTGGCTGATGATGGTCGACATGAGAGGGAAACGACGGATATTTTATATCTTTCACATCACCGTCACGATTGAACATCGTAACTCTGCTTTTCTTCAGCACTGCTCAGGCACTCCATCTACCAGCTCAGGCATCCCATCTATAAGCTCAGGCACTCCATCTCCAATCCTGAGCACCTACAAGATATGTCCGCGGTTGTTCAACACAAGGGAGAAATTGCAAAGAACTTCGCCATTGGACTCCATGCAATCATAGCGCGATGCTTAAAGCTCATGGTGTAATTGAGCAGCATTCCACGAACAGTGTCGTTTTGTACACAAAACGCCAATGGCAACGGTATGGTGCGGCAGCATGCCCATCAAAGCCAAGATCGTTGCGCCCCAGACCTGCATTGACTCAGGCCTCGGCGCTAATTGTCGTGAAGTACCGGTACGTAGGTCCGTTATTTTGGAAGTGACGTGAGGTCATCTTGAAATGTGGTCGGCCTGAAACGTTGCGACGGGATGGGGTGGCTATGGCCGTTCCGGACTGGATCGGATCGACAAGTGGTCCGCATCGATGCGCTCTCATCCTATCATGCGCGCGTTCACTTGCTACACGTGATTTGCCACATGCTTGGTATTTCTGTGGGATCAGGCAAAAGTTTTGTAGGCGGGGGACACAACAGGATAGCCTCAAGACGTAATTAATGTAATTACACCAATTAGATAATAACCTTCTACTGACTCATAGCCTGAGCCCCCCTGCGCAGCGTTAATAACAGTCAACTGTGCGTTTTGCGCGTCAGCCACCGCACGATCCGTCTACAAAACTTATTCCTGATACCACAGCAGGTACTTAATCGTGAAGTTTATAGTTTTATCCGCCAAAGGACTAGGCAGCCTTGCTGGCCTTGCGATGGGTATGATGTCGAGTCACCGAGATGATTCCGGGTGGATTCAAAAATAGAAAGATAATAACTTTGGGGTGGAAAAGCTGGGGAGGCCCTAAAGTAACAGGGGAGCAGGTGTGCCTTGCGCAGCGGGCCTGATGCTCGGGCATTTCCACAGTCTTGCCTTTTCTGGATTCGATTCATTATCGCGTTTTGTAACCCAAGGCTTCGATTAGCTGTTCCGTTTGGTTCAGTGCCGCAACATATGCGCGGTATTGTTGCTCCGAACGAGCAGACAATTGTTCAACCCATCCATCATTCGAGTCGCGCATGCTTGGAGATACGAGGTCGTGTGCAATGGCAAAGTCAATTCAGATGGCGGTGACTTATACACAACATAATGCATCAGTATGCAATAGGACTCTTGGCTAGGTTCATGCGTTCATCTTCTATTGACCCTTCTTAATCATGACAATCATAGCCATCATGTCATCTACTCCTTCGCACCATGCACGAACAACCTCTTGCCCTGAACCTGCTGGAACTGCTTCTCCCCCGCCTCACCTGCGCGGCCACCAAACACCAGCTGGGCCCTGAGCTTCCACTGGAGCGGGATGTCCCAGTGTTGTGCGGCCTTCTGGTCGATGATGGGATTGTAGTGCTGGAGGTTTGCACCGAAGCCTTCGGCCTCGAGGGCGACCCACAGAGCGTACTGGTGCATGGCGTTGGTGTGCTCGGACCAGTCGCCGAAGTGGTGTGCGTAGAGTGGGAAAGCCTTGCGGAGGTTCTCGACGGGCTCGGGGTCTTCGTAGGAGAGGATCTAGGGATGTGTTAGCCGTATGCTTGTGTTGTTTGGGTATTATGTTCTCGGAATGTGGAGCTGAAACCGCGGGCTTGCTTCATGTGTGGTGGGGTAATTTCTACCCTCACATGCGATCTCGAAGTCGCCAATAGCTACTCATAGTGACATGGAAAAGACGTGATACTTACAGTTCCATACCCAGCCTTGAACCCACCAATTTTCTGCTCCGTCTTGGAAAACTGATCCTCAGGCGTCAACGGCTTCAGGACCTCGAGAACGAAATCCCAAAACTGTTCATGCTCCTTGTTCAATAGAACGACAAGGCGTGTTGACTGCGAGTTGAATGACGAAGGTACATGCAGAAGAGCTTTCTCAGCAATGTCCGTAATCTGCTTGTCGGAGATGGGAGACTCCTTGTTGAGCTGGTAGATTGTGCGGCGGTCCTTGATGGCCTCGAAGAAGGTCTTGGAGTTGGACATGGTGTGTTGTGTTGTCGAGAAGGAAGCTTTGGAAGAAGAAGTAGAGGCAGGGGAATTTGGAAGTGATGGTTGTGCTAAATGCTGCAGGGACACCGCGCTTTTGTATCCACCAGCAACCCAAGCGCGACCCCTAGCAGCCCGCAAAGTATTTTTCACCACTTGCGCCATCGACTCGGATAGTGGGAGTGGTGACTCCACCGCTTCCGGGCTACTGTCGTGATCTGGCAAGTGGGTTGTGGGAACAACGACTTGTTGCAATAGCAGAGCGAGGAATAGGCCCGCGATTAGGCCGGTTAGCAAAGACCGTGCAGGCATGACGTGATGGTACTGTAAACAACACAAATGAGGCGAGGTTGTAGGTACCGAGATAGCTTGACACCGGGTCTAGCCGCTCGATGGAGTAGTTCGCATGCGTATTTTAGCGCTCAGTAACTGTAATGTGGCTACTAAGGTGAGGTATGGACACCGGGATGCGGAAGTGCTGGTGTCCGAAGATTAGAAATCCATCAGTAAGCGATTTGGTAACGTGGGGATCGGAGCAACGCCCGGATCAGAGCAACGCCCGGTGAAAATCAAAACTCCAGACTAGCCCCCAACTTCAACACAACACAACTCCACCAATGCATTGAGGATGCGCTTGCGGCAATTGAAAGCCTAGATGAAGGGGGAAAATTCACATACCAAGCAATTGCTGACATCTATGGTGTGAGCAGAACTACACTGTTGAGAAGATATAGGCAGGTATAAGGGTCAAGAGAAGAGCAGGCAATCAACCTGCAATTACTTGGTCCACACCAAGAGGTGGAGCTTGTGAAGTACATTGTTGGATTAACAGAGAGAGGCCTTCCACCTACAAGAGAGATGATCCAGAATTTTGCAAGAGGGGTAGTGAAAAAGGAGGTGGGAAAT
>ML976343.1:1733-15366 GCA_010015635.1 Clathrospora elynae
CAATGCCAAGTACAATTTACACGCAGGAGATACCATCTACTGCAAAATTGCGGCACAGCTCATCTATAGGCCGTCCCGCTTCTTCCAGTATAGTAAAGATTTGCACCCACTCATTAAATAGCTTCTTGAAGAGAATCTGGCGTCAGTCTTCCTGATGAGAGGCACAAGAGTGGACACATGAAAGTGGGTTGAATTGGTTATGAACTACTAACGGAAACTCAGGTGAGTTGATGGAGATGGAAACGGGCTAAGCCCAAACAGGCAGGCTCCTTGGCAGTACGTGACTGCTCTCACGGGCAGGACCTAGAGGCTGCCGAACACTTCCTGTACGCCGAATTTGGCGTGCAAATCTTCCAAGTAGACCGGAAAGTACATACAGCTCTCTCTCCTTCAGACTTATCTAGACCGCGAGCAGGCTTTTATGTCAATCACGCGATACCATTCATGCCGATCAATGCGTCCAACCCCACCTGCTCTGTACCCAAATCTCCGCTACCGTGGTGGTTCCTACCAACCGCACAAACGATTTCTATGAGGCCTCCAGCCCCTTGCTTGCATCAGTACTTTAGATTTGCTTGTCCAGAAGACTATCTTTGGGCCTTCGAGAAGGTGCGTACACAGCGTATGCATTACACTCGTTCTGTGAAGTTCTAACCTGAACAGGGAGCCGCTTATGCCAGTCGCCACGAGATCCGCATGTAAAATGGTACGTTCGTGCGACCGCTTCCGAGGTATAAAACTCGCAGGGTCCTGAGACCAAGCCATTGGGACAGTCTCGACTTCACCTTTCTCCATCTTCGTTGCAATTGACGCTCAGACTCTATCATGAGACTCAATCTCGCTATTGTAGCGCTGATCGGCAGCACTGTCGCAACTTCTCTCCAATCCGATGCCTTAGCCCAAAAAAGTATTGGAAACATTATGGCTCGACGTAGCCAAGAATCCAAAAAGCTACTCGAAGACGTGCAATTCAAGGACAGTCGCTCGGCGTCGCAAATGGTTCGACTACAAATATTACTGCCAGCTCACAACTCGAACGCGACAGGTCTCAACTTAAGCGAGCGGAAAAGCTAAATTATATTGAAGCGGTTCAATGTCTAGGGAAGACCAAAGCCAAAACACCCTCTGCAATTGCGGCTGGGGCAAAGACACGGTACGATGACTTCGTTGTCACACATATACAGTTAACGCTTGTCACGCATGGCAATGTTCGTCCTCCTACAGTTGCGCTTGTGGATTCGATTTGATCATCTCATTTAGGGCAATTTCCTGTCGTGGCATCGCTATTTTCATGTGGGCATACGAGCAGACCCCACGCAACGAATGCGGATATAAGGGCTATCTCCCTTACTACAACTGGCCACAATGGGCCGACAACCCGAAAGGGTCACCTCTTCTTGATGGCGGCGAGAGAAGCATCTCTGGGGACGGTAAATACGTTCCTGGCCGCAACTATACCTGTGTACCGAACCCGAACCGCTGCTTTGTTCAGGTGGAGGCAGGTTCTGGCGGCGGCTGCGTCAATTCAGGGCCTTTCAAAAAGTAAATTGATAGCTACGAGCCACAACCTTGTCAAACAGCTACTGACGATCTCTTGCAGATGGCAAGTCAACCTTGGTCCCATCTCGACTCTCAATACGACAGTCCCGCTGAACCCATCGCCCGACGGCCTGGGTTATAATGCCCGCTGCATCAAACGAGATCTCAGCAAGCGCTCATCATCCGAGACTAGCGACAAAGATGTCACTGCTCTGATCACCGGCAGCGCGAATATCTCCGCTTTCCAGAGCACGCTCCAGAACCCCGAGCCGGGAAAGCTGCGCGTGGTAAGTCTCCACGATGCTCTCCGTGCATGCTGTCTTTTGTCCAAGCATGTATGTCTTTACTAACTCAATCCCAGCATCTCGGCGGCCACAACACGATCGGAGGTGACGCCGGCTCTGACTTCTACAACTCACCGTCCGACCCTTACTTCTGGTTCCACCACGCCCAGATCGACCGCGTGTGGTGGACCTGGCAAAACCAGAACTTAAAGGACAGGCGGCTCACGATTGCTGGGACGCTTACGTTCCAGAACGCCCCGCCGACTAGGAATGCGACGCTGGATGATGTTATGACTATGGGCGATTACTTAGGCTTCAAAAACATCACGATCAAAGAAGCTTCAAGTACGCTTGCAGGGCCGTTCTATTATATTTATGAGTAATCGGGGATGCAATCCCAAAAGCATTGACCTCTACAAAACTCAGGGCTGGCGGTTTCATGTGGTCGCGTGTAATCAGTAGCAAACGTTTCTCTCAAAGGCCTCTGTCTCTTGCACCCACAGCCATCCAGGTTCAACATCTATCAGTACCTCGAGCGGTTCCGCACCCTGAATCTCCTCGTATATCACCTTGAACGTGATGCCTACCTCTTCATACGTCCGCTGTAGTTCGGTCACTTCAGCCGGCAGCGGAAACCATCCAACCAGCGCCGGCCAGTCGACCAAGGCAACCTCTTTCAAATTCGGACATGCCGATACAGCAGCCGGAGCAAGCAACCGCAAGAAGTCGATGAAAACTTGTAGTCGGTACATACGGTCTTCCCAGACGTTAATGTACTGGTACTGCCATTGCATGCGCAAAGTCTCGAGTGTCGTTGGAAGACACTGTGCAAAATGACGAACAGCCCCGAGGATTGTAGAATCGCTCGTGTGGAGAAAACCAAAGTTGCAAGGCCCTATGTCTAAGGTGTGAATCTTTCCGAACGCCAGATTCTTCACGTCTGCGGATACATTGCCACCGAAGCAACGTGTGGTGAGAGTATCGATCAAATCAGATTGCGATACATTCGCCAAACAATCATCGCGTATGCGCAGATATTCGAGGGAGCTTCCTTCCCGAGGCAAAAGAGAACCTAGAACCGGAAAAGCATACGTGGATAATTCGGATGGCCCAAGTTCGTTCTTCAGATGATCGTACGTGAAGGATTTGAGGTTTCTGAGTGCGCTGAGTTCTCCACCCAGTTTTTTGAAGTAGATGTGAGAGTCCCGTAAGGTTAGGTGCTCGAGAGATGATCCGCCAGCTGGTAGTCTCCGTTCGAGATATCGGTCGCGATCGTTGGTCCAAGAGAATTCCCTGCCGGGCTCCTGACGCATACTGATGACTTGAGTAAGCTCCATATTCCGGATAGAGGGGAGTGTCAATAGCGGCACAACATTCTCCAGCCGTAAAGGACCGCACAGCGTGATCGATTTGAGGTTCTCGAAACGTTCTGGATTGGCGGCTAGGTTCTCGAACCAGTACGTGTGATCGTCCCAGTGCCACACGTCGTGCACAACAAGTTTCTGGACCTTTGGTGTGAAGAAGAGAAAGAACTCGAGATACCACCAGTGCACCTCGTACTCGGCGGAGAAGCCAATGAAGCGTCTGGGTAGATCCAGAGAAGGATCCGTCACGTTCAAAATACATCCGGAACTTCGCAGCTTGTTCGCAAGTAAATGTCTGTCGCCTAACGATAAACAGCGGCCGCGGGCCTGCCTTGTCCAATGGTCGTGCGTCCACCAGACTACTTCGTTGACATGGTTGGCAAGCGTAGTACGTTCATCCGAAGGTGGCAGCACTACGGCACGCAGAAATTGCTCTGGCGCGCGACCTGGAAATCTACTGTATAGGCGGTCGACCGTAAGACGATGGAGATGCCAGTTCGTTGCATTGAGAGCGCGAAGGGACGCATAATCTTCGATGCTGATGTAGTCCAGAATCCCTAGTATAAGTTCATCTGGAAGCGTATCTAAGTTGGCAAGGATTGAGGCCGCTTTTTCCATTTTTACGGCGAATGTTGACGTTGTGGGCGACGGTAAGCAGAAGCCTGGTTGACGTGTCGCAAGAAAGTGACTACATTTTAGTGGCTTGGCAGAAGCGGGTCCCAAGCTTCAGGATTATCTCCTGGGCACTTCTTCAGAGTCGATCACACACAGCATTTGATCCGGTCAGCAATTGCAGATGATTTCATCATGATCGTGGTGGATTGGAAGACTCAGATATTGATATCTAGTTCCACCATGTACTGCAGCCCAAGCAATGATTATGATTTCGGGTACAAGTCAGTTGCTCCATCTGAGGTTTGGGTTGAAAGATTGAGGATACGCATTCGTTTAACGGAAGTGTTGTTTATAAACACAACGTTTGTTGATAGAGAAGGTATCTCTTTTGATCCTAAGGGCGCCAAGGAAAGTTCACAAGGTAGTGGGCATCGTCACCAATGTGCTTTGGTTCCCATATCACTCCCTTCTTCCGCTCAGGGCCTTCATAATGTTGCCACCAGTGTGAGGTACCGATCAGCATCAAAGCATAGTGCACTTCATCCGTGAACAGCGACGTGACCTCCGCGCTGCATAACGGTTCTGTGTCATCCTCGCAGAGGGCTCTGCAGAGTCGGTCGGACTCCTTGAAATCTCTTACTCAGGTTTCTGGCAGCAATTTCCATTTTCGGTTACCTGACCCAAACTGTACATTTGTCATGTCGTAGACCAAACCGAGGCCAATGCCTTGAGAGAAGTGAGTGCACCTTTCCTTGTTCTGCCATTATCCGAAATCCGACGTGGCCACCAGTTATATGAGTGGTTTCACCATGAGAATAACGCTGGCTTTGATTCACGGCCGGCAGCCTGATGTTGAAGCCAACGGTAGCTGCCTCCAACTCGCTCCTCGGCGATGAAACTTCGCGCGTGTTACCGGATCTGATACCCAGAGTGCGGCGAACGGTACGTAAGGCTGCATGGTGTCTGGCTGGTACTGAGTACCAGCTGTTGAGTTGTCCGGAATTGGTGAAAAGTGCGACATGATAAATTCGTGTATGGCAAGACCATGGTTTGCGGGTATCTTTGAAAGAATGTCCGTGATGACGGCCTAAAAGATTCTGCAAGTGAGACGCGAGGTAACAGGGACAGCGAATCAATGTCGGCTAAAGCGCCGCATAGACTAAAGGTATTCAAGGGTCCAAAGTACGAGCTCGTTTAGACCGCATAGTTCCTAGGCCTATCTAAGGCTCGATACGGCAATGCTATCTCTCGCCTGGTTGTCGGATGAGGGATTGTGCGTCAAGAAAGCTTGGGAGGGAGAGAGATTTGAACTTCAGTCTGTGGTGAGAGTGTGTGTGAAAGAATGTAGTGCCGTGGACTGAAGCTCGAAAATTGATGTTGAGATGATGAAGGTGGTTGCAGCGGAAATGTGGGACAACCCTCGGGAGCGCGCTAGTGGAAGAGCCATGACTCGCACGGAAGCATGCACGTCATGTTCGACAACCACCACCACTACCAGGTACCCAAACTTCAACTCTTCGCCTTTGGCTCATACCTACCCAGCGAACAGCTTTGCCGCCGAATTAGGGAGACGGCCCTTTTATCGACAGCATCCGTGTTCGAACCTGCGTACTCCAAAGGGCGCAATTCGCGTAGCGGGGCCAGTTTCCCACCAAATCTTCAACTTGTAGCCTGCATCTCACCCGCAGTCTCAACCACTCCCCTAGTCCTGAAGATGGCACAGAAGGGAGACCACCTGTTACAGCGTCCTCTCTATGGTAAGATGTCGCTTATCAATAGCTTTCGCGTCGAGCTAACCTAGGCAGTGTTTGATCTTCCTGAAGAGCTCTTAGCTTCGCTCACGCTCAAGGACCAGTCTGAACGACCCATACAAGAAACTCCGCCTCCAATACCCACACATGCAAGCGATTCATCAGAGAAGGACGAAACCGGAATTGATGCTCCGGCAAAGGCGACATCGTGCAACCTCTGCGGCCTCAGCTTCGCCTCCCTCGTAGAGCAGCGCAGCCACGTCAGATCAGATCTTCATGGCTACAACTTGAAGCAGAAGATAAAGGGCGCGAAGCCAGTAGGCGAGGCAGACTTCGAGAAGCTTATTGGAGATCTCGATGAGAGCATATCGGGCTCCGAGTCTTCCGAGTCCGACGACGACGCAGAGGAGGAAGATGGAAGCAAAGCCAAAGACTCCACGCTGAGTGCGCTGCTGAAGAAGCAGGCCAAGATATCGAATCCAGAATTCGACGAATTTGCCTCGCGAAAGAAGCAGCGTGGACCTGGAAAGCCGCCGTTGTTTTGGTTTACCTCGCCTTCGATACCCGACAACATGTCTCTCGGCGTATACCGCGCGATATTCTCGAACGCCGAGCAAGAGGAAGAAGCACACATAATGGAGACGCTACAGAAGAAGCAGCTTTCGCCAAAGCAAGCTCCAAAGGTCAAGGCGAACGAGGAGGGCGTTCCTCTGCCTGGAACCGATATTGGGCCGCACTACTTCCTTTGCATGATCGGGGGCGGTCATTTCGCAGCAATGATTGTAGCACTAGCACCAAAGACCGGGAAGAAGCACACTGGAGCCGATGAACGATCAGCAACCGTCATCGCACACAAGGGCTTCCACCGATACACCACACGACGGAAACAGGGTGGTTCGCAATCTGCTAACGACAATGCAAAAGGGGCCGCACACTCAGCCGGTTCGTCAATACGTCGGTACAACGAGACTGCGCTTGTCAACGAAGTGCGCGAGCTGCTGGCGAGCTGGAAGAGCATGATCGATACCGCTGAGCTGGTCTTTGTGCGAGCTACTGGCGCCACGAACCGGAGAACGCTGTTCGGGCCGTACGAGGGACAGGTGCTTCGCAACAACGACCCGCGAAATCGCGGGTTTCCGTTTAGCACGCGACGAGCCACGCAAAAGGAGCTTATGCGCGCCTTTGTGGAGCTTACCCGTGTGAAGCAGAGCACCATCGATGAAGCGGCGTTGGCTGCTCTCAATGACCCTCACAAAGACACCCCTGCGAGCACACCAGCTCCGCCCAAACCCAAGCCTCAGAAGCCTACCAAGGAGGAAGAGGCTGCCACATTACATACATCGCAGATTGTACCCCTAATCAAGCGATCCAAGGTCCCGGCGCTGTTGAACTATCTCAAGACGAACAACGTTCCATCGACTTTCGCATTTCTACCTGCAAACCATCATACACCGACGCCTCTCCATCTCGCCGCATCTCTCAACTCTGCACCCATCGTCCTTGCACTTCTGACAAAAGCCGGCGCAGACCCGACGCTCATGAACGACGAAGCGCGAACACCTTTCACCCTCGCCGGCGACCGCGCAACGCGCGACGCCTTCCGCGTCGCACGTTCCGAGCTCGGAGAGTCTGCTTGGGACTGGGAGAAAGCCGACGTGCCAGCAGCCATGTCCAAGGCAGAAGCCGATAAGCGGGATATGGTCGAGAGGTCGGAGAAAGCTGCAGAAAGCAAAGCTGAAGCTGAGCGGAAGAAAGCTGAGACGGAGCGGGTGCGAAAAGAGAGTGAGGCTGAAGAGGCAAAGCGGAGCGAGACGAGACTTGGTAAGGGGAAGGCGTTGGGGGCTTTGCTTGTCAAGACAGGGGCAGATTTGAGGGAAGAAGAGGCGAGGGGTCTGACGCCTGAGGCGCGGGCTAGGATAGAGAGGGAGAGGAGAGCTAGGGCTGCGGAGGAGAGATTCAAGCGTATGTAGGCTGAGCTAGTTAATCATGTTCGGTTCTCTTGATGTAGATGCCAAACCCCTACAATGCACCCAACTCCTTCAACTTGCTAATCATGCCATCCACATCCTCGACCTTGACACCGCCCTTCCGCGCCGGCGGCTCCGTAACCTTGACCGTCTTCAACCGCACCTCCGTGTCCAGCCCGTAATCGCTCAGACTCTTCTTATCCAGCTTCTTCTTCTTCGCCTTCATGATGTTCGGTAAGCTAGCGTATCGGGGTTCGTTGAGGCGGAGGTCCGTCGTAATAACCATTGGCAGTTTCGCCCTGATGGTCTGTACACCACCATCCACTTCCTGCACCACCTCGACTGTCTGGTCATTGATGGTGACTTTGGAGGCTTGCGTAGCCTGTGCCCAATTCAGCAACCCGGCAAGCATCTGCCCCGTCTGCCCCGCATCATCATCGATGCTCTGTTTCCCCAATATCACAAGATTACTCTTTTGTTCGTCTACGACCTTTTTGAGCAGCTTCGCCACGCCCAGCGGTTCCAGCGCATCCTTCTCCTCGACTACCACGTGTATGCCACGGTCGGCGCCCATGGCCATGGCTGTGCGCAGGATATCCTGGGCTTTGGGCACGCCAGCGCTGAAGGCGACGATTTCCTCAACAGCGGGAGCGGAGGCGTGGTGGGATTTCTTCTCGCGGATTCGCACGGCTTCTTCGATGGAGAGCTCGTCGAAGGGGTTCATCGAGTGTTTTACATTTGCGGTTTCTACGGCGGTTTGCGCACGGTTTACGCGCGGTTTTACCTGGTATACTTTGTAAGTCACTGCGTTCTTTTTGCCGAGGAAGTTCAGGGTGAAAATATGGCTATCTCTCTCCAGCTTCTCGAGCTATTGAAGGCGGGAACGACGAGCGGCTTGGTTGATTGAGTGTTGGGGAAGGCAAGGGAACGTACCGCGTAGTCAATGACCCGCTTGACGGGTACTAATATCCTCAGGCCTGACATTTTGTATATTACACCCTCTTACACGTCGTCGTAGACTCGTTGGGGTAGTATTAGAAGCAATGAAGAGGAGCAAGGATGGCGGATTACATCGCAGCTGCACCTTACGACGCGAAGTTAGCCGAGGCCCGCGGCCGGCCTTGGCATGGAGGACACATGCATTTCATGTTCCGCCGCTGGTAACCCACCTTTCAATATTACCTACAACTACCCTCTTAACATTTTTGGTCCCCTATGAGTGCAGGTACCTGCGACGCCTTCTTCACACTCTCGGAAAATCCTCATGTGGATACTGCAAACTCATCCCGACAATGTGCTCGATCGATCTTCCATGGTCCACTGCTTTCTTGACGCAGAATAATTCTTCAGCAGAAGACGTTGTAGATGCGATGCAGGTATGCCGCATGTATGTTTGCTTATAGTGTGTTCAAAACGATCTAGTTGTGTCAGCCATTACCCTTTTGCGGTTAGAGCATATTCGTCTCGAGCTCGTATAAAGGATGCAGGAGGATGATATTGGAGGTGTCTTTTGATTCTGAGGATGTCTCCAACGACACTGGAAATATCTTTCATGTCTCAGTACGCCTCATCACAAATCATATCCAACTCGCCAAATTCAATCTCATCCCTATCCTCCAATCTAGACTAGTGTAGTGACTGGGGTTCAAGTCCCGCCCACACCCTTTGCAAACTCCTCACACCCCGTACAAAAACCAAATGTCCGACTGGCGTTGTACTCCCAGCATTGCTGAGCATACTCGGGTGTCGTGGTTCCGCATCCATCGCCTAGCAACACACAATCGTACCCGTTACTAAAAGCATCCGTCAACGTGCCGCCAACACACTGATCCGTGTTGACGCCTGTGAAAAATAGCGTCCTTATCCCCTCCTTGTCCAGAAACTCTTTAAGAGGCGTCGTCGCACCCCACATCCCGCTCATGCGGTTCTTGTGGATCCAAACATCCGGTTTCTCCCTAATCTTCGCGCCTTGTTCGAACATGGCGTCGAGCGGAGGGTAAAGCGCAGAGTTCCACGCCCCGCGCATCAAAAGCCCGCCACCCTGCACTGTCCTTCCATCCGGAAACGTAAGCTTCCCGCAATCTGCGCCGATACCGCGGTACATGGTCTCATTCTCCTCGCCATGTCTATCCACGCTCACACTACCCTCATGCTCCCCAAAGGCCTCAGCACCACCCTTGAACTCCGACTCCGCAGGTATAGCGAAGAAGCCGAATGCGCGCTTTACCGCTGGCGGCATATCCTTGACCTCTTCGTCAGTTAATCCCCAGTTTAACCACACAACCCTAATCCCCGCTTTTCTAGCAGCCGGCACCGCATACTTGACGAGATTCTCACAAGCAGCGTGACCGGCGCCTTTTCCACGCCCGAAAGCTTCGGAGAGGAAGAAATTCTGCATGTCGATGACGACGAGTGCCGATTTGGATGGGTCGATGGTGATGGGCTCCGTTGTTGTTTGGATTGTGTGTTTAGGTCCTGAGGAGGGTATTGAAGGCGTGGACGGGTGTGTGAGGTCGAAGCCGGACTCAGATGAGTACGCCCAGAAGTTGGATGGTGAGCCTATCAAGGCCTTGCGGTGGGATTGGGGGGGGATGGTTGAAGACATTGCCGCGTTTGGTGGCTGCTGTCGAGGTATGTCGGGGTTGGAAATGCTGTCAAGACACGGATTTGGGCGATTATGGGGGATTCGAGTATGCGCTCGAGAGCGCAATTAAAGAGAGTGAAGGGCAATGGACTTGTACATAGCATATCTCTTCTATTATCATACAGACGCATGGTGGTCGCTATCAATGCGCCAGATAAGGAAGGAGGGGACTATATTTGCCGAGGCGGGGTAGGTGAGATGTACGTCGATCCGGAGATAGACGATTTGCTATCTGAAGTTTGTCAACAACATTATCTTGAACTTGGAGAATATGATTAAGGGTGAATGCTAGTTGAACCTAACTAGTGTGTCACGGTTCGAGAGGTGAGGACGTTCCATGCGACACGTGTGTTTGTTTATTGCTCCTCACACATCTCCATGAGCACCTTCTACTCCCAAACTGCATCATAGACACGTCATATAAATAGAACCCTCCTGCAACCTGTTGCAAGGCGGATTGTAAGGGGCCGGACCCTGAGGGCAATAGCTAGTGTAAAACCAGATGAATTTGATAGATGCCCCAAAGGAGCAGAGCCTCCGGCTACTTGTATCACTCCGGTCACAATACCCGGAGGGCTGATGGCCCCTCCTCTAAGCTTGCCAAGCTGAGGTTGTCTCACTGACCGGATTAAGTCCGTTACATGGCAGAGCCTCCCGCTGCCTATCCCTTCTAGTCAGGCAGGATCTCTGGCCGCCTATCCTGCTCCGGCTGCGCACTAGTCAGAGAGCTAGTGGCTCCGAGGCTGCACAGCCGAGTTCGCATCTTCAACCGGGCTGAGCCCGTTACACGGATACACACATACATGAACACAACACGGATAACAGAACAGAACAGAGAATACAATACAAATCATCTTTGTCAATGGGACCAAGTGAAGAACATAGGGCAAAGCGTGATGTATTGACTATGGGGATGAGAGCTCTATCTATACGCTGGTAATCAGGGCACAAACACCTAGAGGGTCGTGGAGCACCGTAGATAGCAAACATGTTTCAGGCACAAACATGCCTCGGGCACAAACGTACAGAAGGTCATGGAACACCATGTCTGACAATCTTTGCTTGGATGCTCCATTACCTGCATTGCAAAAAATGCCCTGATCAAAGCCAGCCAAATACCACAGCCGTACGCATTGTATAGCGGCTAGTGAATGAGTTGAGATCTGCCATCTTTGAGATTCAAGGAGGTTGCCAAGCTTGTTGAACATATGCTCACATTTGCAGCTTGCAGCTGGGATAGAGAGCATGTTAATAGCCATCTGGGCAAGGTTGGGGTAGCAATCACACAAGCCTACCCAGTATTTGATTAGGTAAACGGCAGTGTAGCTACCCTTCTCGGCCTTCGGTTTGCACGCCTTCCACCTATCATTGCTTCCGCAGGAAGCTTTTCAGCTGCAGAGTGACCGTCAAAATATTTGAAGCGCAACCTGTGATTGGTCACATCAATGTTGCAAGTTTTACATAAACAGCATGTGACCTATCCCTTATCAATCTAGGCCAAGTATCCGTTGGACAAGCGCCTCCTCCTCTAGCATATCTAGCATCTTCAAATTAGGCTTGCAATCGCATTGTGGGGGGGCTCCATTGCGTCAGTATTGGACGGTGGTTTGAGGTGCACCAAAGGCTGCAATAACGCGTTTTTTGCTTTCTTCATGGTCTTCAATAGTACCTTGGGTAGCAAGCTGTAATACGCCTTTATCATAGGCTGGCTGTGTGTTGTATTATGGTGGCATTGTCATATTGGTCTGGTATTAGCGGATTTTGAGGTTGGCCCGTTTGCATGGGATCTGCATTACGGTTATATTTTTAACTAAATTGATACACCTTCACATACGACCATAGGACACTGAAAATAGAGATACCTGGTTGATGCGCCGTCTGTTGATATGCTGCATTTGGTGCATTTGGTTGTTTCCATGTAAGAGGTTAGACCTCTATTGTCCTCAGTGGAGACACTTTGGTTCACAGAAGCCCATGGAACCTCATGGAAGCCCATGGAACATCACGGAACCTCATGGAACCTCATGGAATCCCATGGAACCTCACAGAACCTCATGGAACCTCATGGAATCCCATGGAACCTCACAGAACCTCATGGAATCCCATAGAACCTCATGGAACCCCATGGAATCTCACGGAAGCCTATGGAACCTCACAGAAGTCTATAGAACCTCACAGAAGTCCATGGAACCATCTAGAACCTCATAGAACTGGCTAGAACATGACGGAACCAGCTAGAACATGACGGAATCTTCTGGCTGCTGACAAATGATTACAAATGCAAATGTACATAGAACGTTCCAGAAGCAAGCAGTCTGTCTATAAAGACAGCCTGCCCTCCTGCCCTAGATAGCTCCCCATTGAATTCACTCTGTTCTACCATGCCTTCCTGCTATCTTTAGCCTGGCCCCTTACATTCCAGCACCCATTTGGTGTTTGCGTTTTGCGACTCAGCACCCACCACCCATTATGGGTTGTTTTCGAAATACCAAGCGCACCATGTGACTTAGCGGGGTTATGACGCAAGATCCAGTTTGTTAGCAATTTGTAGTACAAATGGCATCCCACCACATTCCGTACCTCCAAAAAAGCCCTAGAGAAGCTCAGATAACTTATTTTGGTGTCTCATAATAATTTTATGCTGTTGTAGTTTCAATGGCTTGCAAACCAAAGCGGAAAAACATGACTCCAGCGCGCAAATCTGCAAAACGTCAGCAAACAGCCACTCGAGTATTCGAACAAGGTGTCAACCCTGCGTCTCCTACGCCTCCTTCAACTGTACAGCGTCTACAGCACTCACAAGACCGTACGGCGCAGCAAGACGCGCATAATTGTGGCATTGCAAGCCCAATTTTCGAACCCGAAGCAAGCCAGCTTGCAACCAATGCACAAGCTGCCGATATACTTAGAGAGGACAATAATGAAGAGGAGCTGGTTGAAGCAACAGCAGACGGTGGAGAAGAATCTAGTGGAGGAGTTAGTGAGCAAGCTGCTACCGCGGCTGGGGCCTCACTTGGTGTTGGTGCTGCTACCGCTGCCTCTACTGCTTGGTCAATGCAGCAGCGGAGTGTAACGGAAGAGCTTGACGCACTTATTGGGCCACATCTGCACTTCAGATGGCGCGCTTGCTAGGGTTCAATGGAGCGCGGCGCAATAGCTACGGCTGCTCGCTTTTTGCGCAATAAACCTATGAATAGCATCAGCGATGGGCAGGTGTGGCAATGGGCGGACGAGACTGTAGAGGGGCAGAAGCCACAGGTAGCAAAGATTGACAGTTTGGTGGCAATGCTGTACTATACTAACAGCCGCCAAGCCAAAGCCAATAGATGTACTATTGCACTGCAAAGAAGGCGTGCTGTAGCTGGTGAGACGCTTTGCTTAGGTAATTGGCGCAAGTTGGTGGCTCAGGTGGAGGTGTAATGGGCCAGGCCCTGGAGATCTCGGCTAGGCCTAGACATGGATGGGATCC
>ML976344.1:0-15326 GCA_010015635.1 Clathrospora elynae
TACAGCCTGCGGCCTACCCTAGACTGGGCCGTTGTAGCTCTGTACGCTTCCTAAGGGGTGCGCTGTGGGGTTGGTAGCTGGGATACCGTAACATCCAGGGCTTGGCCTGTTACAGTAAATTAAGCAAATCTACACTCAAATTATGCTCAAAGAACTAGCAATCAGCTTTAATAAGCTCAGGCACAAACAAAACACACAAGAGGTGTAAAAGCACCAGAGCATAGTTGATCCGGCATAGTTAGATCAAGCGGCTCCGTCCGCGCGTGGTGGAGCGGGCTAGTCCGCTAGCTAAGTTGAGCAATTTACGCTAGGCCCCTAGCGCGCTAGCGCGCTGCTACCCTCCTTATCCCCCAGGTCCAGATTTCTCCACTACCCCATACGAACACCTCGAACCTCCCTTCACACAAGCCCAAAAATGACAAACAGCAGCGACCGTCTAACACAAAAAATTCAAGCTCTAAGCGATCTTGAGCTCGCTGTGCTGATTTGCCTAGTCGCCGATCAGCATTGTATTATCGAAGCGCAGAAAGACGGGCTTCGTGATGTGAGGGAGGAGTTGAAATTCGTAAGTGGCTAAGAATTAGATAAGGGGAGGCTTGCGTTTCGTTAATGGATATGAGCAGGTCGCGGCGAATGTTTTCGGCCTCACGTACGCGGTGCTGGAGTGCGACGAACGGACTACGCTTGATGATTTCGGGTCCGGCATCTTAGTTAAGGAAGAAGGGGTTGACTACTTCGATACGAACGACAGAAACAGAGCCGAGGTACGGTGCCAGGGATTTTTCTTTAGTTGCAAAGAGCGAGTCTGACGATGGGATAGGTCGAGGCGGTATCCAGATCTCCCGGGATGCGCATATCGAAATCCCCAAGGCCGTTTAGTCCGCTGGATAGTCGGCGGATTGCGAATGTGGTTGTTGCGCATAACTTGAACCGCGCGAGTAAGCAGGTGCAGATTCAGGCTTTGGAGGTTTGTTGACTATTGCTTGAAGATTGGGTGGGATGGCAGGGCTGATGCTGAACAGCTCATGAGGGGAAAGCGGAATTTCACGAGGACGGCGGTACACGCTGCGCCGAGGCCGTTTTTGTTCATCGCCCTGAATGAAACGGGAACGACGCGCTTGACGATGCATCTGGTGTGTTGGACTACCAGGAGCTTGGGGATGGGTTCTGATATAGTTACAGAACGACCAGTTTTTCATTTCGCACAAACATCAAGCCGAAGATGGGTTGCCGAACCTGGAAGAGCTGCAGGAGAAGGAGCCGGCGTCTGACGACGACGTATCAACATCTTCTGTGGTGCACACGCTTCCATATGCACACGCAAAGCAGAAACCGCAGATTGTGTTGTTCTTACCAGAGGTACAAGCATGGCTACTAGGAACTGCAACACGCTGACCGAGACAGGATCTCACGCATCTGACAAGCCTTACAACAGAAGTCAAGATCAGCTCCGAAGTACGCGCCTACCTCCATAACATCGTCGTCTTCATGAGACTACATCGCGCGGTCGCAGGTGGTATCTCCGCTTTAGCAACGAAGCACTTCAACACATTGGCACAGTACGTCCTCTCCGCCCCTCCACTGCAAACCCAAAATGCTAACTTCGCAGCGCACTGGCCCCTCTTCATGGATCTGAATACATCTCTCCCTCCATGGTCGCTCTGGCAGCCCGCAAAATCTACCCGCATCGCATCGTCATCACGGCGCCGGAGAACGAGCGGAGCATGCAATGGGGTAGTTCGCTTGACGCTGTGAAGGCTGTACTTGAGGGTATTACTGTTGAGGACGTGGTTGAGGAGGTGCTGCAGTCTGTGGAAGTCCCGCTCTAGATGTACTAGTCAGTAAGAGGAGTCGTGGAAAGAGTTAAGGTAATGAGGTAAGGCAGTCGGAAGGACGCTAGTCACTGATGTCATCGGAGGTGGGGTGCGGGGCAAAGGCCGAGGCTCCACTCTCTTTGCACCTTCTCTGTTGTTAGCCACACATCTCAGGAACCAACGGTATTCTTCTGCTGCTTTCCTACCCACTTACCCCTCCAATTGCGAACATGGCGAACAGTTCTCTCGACCAGCTTAGTCAGGGAGTGCAAGATGCGATCGAGGTACTGCTCGCGCCCGAGATCATAGCGGCGCATGCAAGCTAACTTCCTCTCTGAGAACGAGCTTGGAGAGCAGGATAGTAAGAGCATCACCAGCGTGAATAGCCATGACGATGCGCTGGAGGTGCCTATTCTCTGTCTACCCCCTCCTCTACCAACTAACAGCCGCCAGGTCGTCTTCGAAGGCGGCTCCTCCGGCCGCCGGCGCAAAGCCTCCCTCGCCCACCACCCGCCTATGGCCTCTCGTCCCGACAACGGGAGGAGGACCACGGCATGCATTGTACACTCGCTCATCCAGAAAACCGATGGCTTGCCCGTCAAGGACCTCTCGCAGTCGTACGAGGGCCTTGCGCAGGAGCGGCGCTTGGACAAGGATCCCCATGCCCAGGCGGACGAGACGCAGCACTCACGCCTGCTGACAAAGAAGGAGATCTCGGACATGGCGTTTGGCATCCGCGAGCTGTCGAAGAAGCTGTCGCAGATCCGGCTGAAGCTGAAGGTTCGGAATATCTTCATCCTGGGCAAAGCGCATGACGAGGCGCTGATTGTGAATTCGCGTGAGACGACGGACTGGCTGCTGACCAAGGACGCGGCGTACAATGTGTACGTCGAGCAGACGCTGGAGGCCAACAAGATCTTTGATGCGACGGGGCTGCTGGAGAAGAACCCATCGTACCACGGGCGCCTCAAGTACTGGACGAACGAGATGTGTGCGCAGAAGCCGCAGATGTTTGACATCGTCCTGGCGGTAAGATGCACGAGTCTGCAGGTTTGCAATAGCTGAAAAACACAGCTCGGCGGCGACGGCACCGTCCTCTACGCCTCGTGGCTCTTCCAGCGCATCGTGCCCCCCACCATCGCCTTCTCGCTCGGCTCGCTCGGCTTTCTCACCAAGTTCGACTATGAGCTCTACCCGCAATCGCTGTCCACGGCCTTCTCCGACGGTATAACCGTGAGCCTCCGCATCCGCTTCGAAGCCACCGTCATGCGCTCTTCAGACCGCGACGACAAGTCCCGCGACTTGGTCGAGGAACTCATCGGCGAAGAAGCCGAGGACCACCACACTCACAAGCCTGACGGCACTTATAATATCTTGAACGAGGTAGTCGTGGACCGCGGCCCCAATCCCACAATGTCCTCAATCGAACTCTTCGGCGACGACGAACACTTCACCACCGTCCAGGCAGACGGCATATGCGTCTCCACCCCAACAGGAAGTACCGCATACAACCTCGCGGCCGGCGGCTCCCTCTGCCACCCCGACAACCCCGTCGTTCTCGTAACAGCCATCTGCGCACACACACTCTCCTTCCGGCCCGTCATCCTACCAGACACCATTGTGCTGCGTTGTGGCGTTCCGTATGATGCGCGGACGAGCTCATGGGCGAGCTTCGACGGTAGGGAGAGGGTGGAACTCAAACCCGGTGACTACGTGACGGTTAGTGCGAGTCGGTTCCCATTTCCGAGCGTCGTTCCCATGAGGGGGGTGCGGGGTGCGGGGCTGGGCTGGATTGAGAGTATCAGTGAGAAGCTGGCGTGGAATTCGAGGCAGAAACAGAAGGCGTTTAAGGAGTGGGACGAGTAGATGGGTGGAAGGGGGAATTGGTGCTGGTGTTTCTTTCTGGTCTCGATTTACCTTTTCTTCCTCAAGGGACTTGCTAGATGTCCTAGAAAACATCTTTTGATCTATCATTGCATTGGACTTGCAGTTTTTTTTGTTTTTTTTTTAAAAAAAAACATTTCTTTGCCTAGCGGACCTCCTGCGGCTTGTTGATGAAGGCCGACCTGAACAGCTCGAAGAGTGTGTTGCGTGTGTCGTCATTTGGGGGAAGGGTATTCCTCCCTTTTGGATTGGAAAACCCGAAATCGGGTATTCGCTGACATCTGTAAGGGGAGCTGGTTTACCTGCAACTCTAACGCCAAGGATATTTAGAGGGCGTGTGTACAATGACAGTTGCCAGATAAAAGGAAGCGTATGCTGTAAATCCCAACCCACAACACTGCGGCGGGTGCAGAAACCCACGCAAGACGTTGGTGAGATTGGATTTGGGACAGTGGTCACGCGATATCGTGGGTTCGGTGGCAATCCAGCTGGAGAAGTCGTGAGAAGAGAGAAAGAAGGAAGAAAAGAAAGAAGATTATGGTAATTTTTTTTCAAATGACTACTTATTCCGCCTAGGTAACAGCTGGCGGCATGTTCTGTTCTGTTAGGGTTATCTCCTCAAGCATGAATAGTGTACTCTTGCTCCTTCATGGATAATAAATATCCCACATAGCTGTCACCTACGTACGCAAAGAAGCCTACGGTGCATTGTCCTTGACCGTGCACTAGCGCGGATTAGGTATATATATTAGCACTAACTTACTAGTTATAGCAGCTATAATAGTGCAAGCATAAATCTGTGCTAACGCCCGGAAACTAAGTGTACAGATTGAGTAGCCGAAAACAACCAAAGAACGCAGTGGTGATAAAGGTAACCTAGCGGCGAGGTACGAACCAATCGAGTATAAAGTATGTCGACCGTATATTACAATGCGTAAGCAAGTTAGCGACTAGGGAATGACAATGGGTATCTTGTGATGCAATGCAATCGTGAGTGCGTAAAATCATACAACTGCTTCCTCATCCGCCTCCCGCCTCCGAATCTGCTCCTCGAGCCTCTTCTTCTCCGCCTGCTTGAGCCGCATCATAGTGACCTCTTCCAAACTCGGCGTCTTGGGGCTGAATGAGAACTTAGGTGTGCCCAGGGGCGTACCTCCCACGCCCTTCCCCATGCCCGGCCCAAACGACGCGCGGAAAGCCTTGTTTGGCGTCACAACCGGTGTCGAAGGAGCGGTTGGCATATCGTTGTGGATCGGCGATTTGATATCCGGTTCGCCGTTCGCCCATGATACAGAGTCGAGAGAAGGATAGTCGGAGCGGCCGTCCATGACGGCGGCGTGCGCGTGGTCGATGCGTGTGTATATTACGAAAACGACAGCGGTGGTTTTCCGGTGTTTGGAGCCCGAGGGTCGGATTTTCTTGTCTTTACCCATTACCACACTGTCGATCTTGCCGTACTTGGAGAACATGGTACTGAGGGTGTCTTTATCCCAGTCCACGGTGTCGCCTTCGCGCTGGAACCGTATCTTGATCGTGCGGTCAATTTCCGCGGAGTCTCCGGGCTTGGGCCCCTGTGGTTCGGGGCTCTTCTCCAGGTCCATGAAGCTGGCTTCATCCTCTTCTTTGCGCCTCTTCTCCATGCGCTCCTGGGCTTCTTTTCGCCGTCGCTTACCGTCTTCGGCCAGGCGTTGGATCTCTTGTTCTCGACGCTCGGCCTCGTTCATGTCTTCTGCTCTCTTCCTCTTCAGGCCGTTTGTGAAATCCTTGCCTGCTCTTTCTCGCCGCTCCAGGTCGTCCTTCATCTTCCGCCGCCGCCCATCGAGTAGCTCATCCTGCAGCACCTTCTCCCGCCGCCGTGTCCGCGCCCTGTCGTATTCGCCCTTCAATCCCGCATCTATGAGGATGTCGCGTGCCCATCCTAAGTAGATGAATCGGTCGGCGGCATCTTTGTTGTCGGGGTTCTTGTCGGGATGGTATCGTATCGAGGCTTTGCGGTACGCCTTCTTGATGGCAGCTTCTTCGGCATCGAACTCTACGCCAAGGAGCTCGTAGAAGTCTTCTGTGGCGGACTTTGCGAGATCTTCGAGCTCCTTGTTGGTCTCGCTCATCGCGCCGGCGGGGTAGCGAACGCGCTGGGTTTCTAAACCTTGTTCTTATAGGACCCGAACTAAGCGAAAATGTACGCGTTAGGTTGATCAGCGGGTGGTGTTGGCGTCTGGGGTGAAAGTCGCAAGTTGATGTTTGAGTAACACAAGCGCAAGGCTGCAGGAAACGTGGGTTGATCGGCCGCTAAAACGGTGGCCGGCTTGGCACTCGGAACGGCTTCGGAAGAACCTGCCGTTTCTATCTTTACTGGAGCTTGAGCTTCAAGCCTCACTCACCCCTCTGATGTCAGTGGTGTGCTCGGTAAAACGCAGCATCATGGCTACTCCACCGAAAGAAAGTCGGAAGGTGCTCGAGGGTATTTTCGGTGAGTCATTCTACAATTACAACTCCAAGCACCGAGTCCTGCGATTCAAGTTTCAAGCTTCAAGCTCTATAAATTTATGCTAATACCCCCAGCAATCAACAAGCCACAATGGTCCTCCTCCGCCGGCGTCCTCCGCGACCTGCAAGACCACTTCTCGCGCTCGCCCCTCTTCGCTCCCTGGCTCGAGTCCCAGCGCCGCGCCATGCTCCTCTCGCACGCCAAGCCCAAGCACATGGCCAACCTTAAAGTCAAGCTCGGCCACGGCGGCACCCTCGACCCCATGGCGACGGGCGTGCTCATCGTCGGCGTCGGCAGGGGCACGAAATGCCTGCAGCGCTTCCTCGAGTGCACCAAGACGTACGAGTGTGTGGTGCTGTTTGGCGCCGCGACGGACAGCTACGACGCCGTGGGCAAGGTGGTGGGTAAGGCGGGGTATGCGCATGTGACAAAGGAGCTGGTCGAGGAGAAGCTGGCGCAGTTTCGAGGGAAGATTATGCAGAAGCCTAGCGTCTTTTCGGCGCTCAAGGTTGACGGGAAGAAGATGTACGAGTATGCGAGAGAGGGCAAGGATATCCCCGAAGTGGCTGCGCGGCCGGTGGAGGTGGAGGAGATGGAGCTTATGGAGTGGCTGGAGCCGGGGAGCCACGAGTACATGTGGCCGAAAGAGGAGGTCGATGATGCTGAGATGGAGGGCGCGGAGAAGTTGCTGGGCATCAGGAAGGAGGATGCGACAGTGCATGCGGAGACTGCCGCGAGAAGAGCTCGTAAACGGTCACGGTCACCGGAGAGCGATCTTGTAGAGGGCGCTGGGACGCAGCCGAAGATAGCGAGAACGAACAGCGAACCGGCCATGTCTGGCGCACTGCCATGGGAAGACACGCCGGAAAACCCCTTCCAAGACACCACCGTACCCAGTACCGAAGTTTCACCACCCGTAGAAGATACGTCCGCCCCTACAGTCGAGGACAGAGCAGAAACCGACACCACCGATCCCACCAAAACCACAGCACCCCTACCCCAACCCCCAGCAGCTCGCCTCCGCATGACAGTAACTTCAGGCTTCTACGTGCGCTCCCTCTGCCACGACCTCGGCCTCGCCTGTTCATCTCTGGGCATAATGTCCTCTCTAGTCCGCTCCCGTCAAGGCGACTACACGCTCAACCAAAACGTCCTCGAATCATCAGACCTCTCAAACCCTGAGAAATGGGAACCCCAACTGCAGGCCCAACTAGAAGCTTTCATGGAAAAGGAGGGCTGGGAGGCAGAGGAACTCGAAGACGATGAGAGGTGGGAGGAGAAGAAGAAGCAGATGCAAGAAGAGAGGAGGGAAGATGACAGAGACCGGAGCTATCGGGGAGGGAATAAGGGGAAGGGTGGGGGGCGGTGGAATGGTGGTGGCAAGGGGAAGAGCTGGGGTGGGAAGAATGGATATAGTAAGAGCATGGATGGTGGAGGGAGGGAGAGGAGATATGACTGAGGAGGTTTGGGGTGAGAATGAAAGGGTTCGAGAAAGAAATCATTGGAAGGAACATTGATATCGATCTATGTGCGATAACGCTACATGCAACGCCATGTCATGCAAAACAGAGGTATATACGCAAATATCCCAGAAAAAACACCCGTTACCCAACCAAAGCCTGCTGGCAAGCATCTCAAACATCAGTCATCGACCCCCGCCGACTCAAACTCTGCCGCAGATTTTGGAAACCCCTTTGTACATCCGTCCCTCTCTCCTCGTCTCCACCTACACCCAGGTATCCGCTCCCACTTACACTTCCACCACCCCCAACACCCCCGTCTCTCCCCTCCTCCCGATTAATAAACAGAAAACTGAGCACCATAATCGCAGCGCCCACCCAGTATAACGCCGACGCATACTGCGCATCCAGCACCATCTGCCCCACCAGCGAACATGGAATAGTGAGTGATAAGCCGACGGTAACAATAAGCGGACTCGTAAGCAACATAGCATAAGCCCAGCAAAAGTCGCTAACCAAACTACTTGCACTATTAATGAGCACGATATTCAAAATCCTGTGCGTCGGCGGCAGCGAAAACGTTTCAATGCCCGTATAATGCAGGACGAAGAAGCCCGGCCAGAGGAGGAGCAGGTTGAAAAACCCCACGAAGCCGAAGAAGAGGGCCATGTTTACGCGAGTTTCGTCGTGGATGCGGCGTTTGAGGAAGACGGTATAGAAGCCGTATAGGACCGCACTGACAAACGCCATGGTATCGCCTACGGCTAGTTCTCGAGGGCTCTTGTGCGGAAAGGTACCCCGGTTTTCGTCCGTTTCCCCAGAGACATCGACGAGGGAGATTAGCACTACGCCCGCCAAACTCGCCATAACGCCCAAGAGTTTGAATAAAGTGAAGCGCTCGACGCGCAGGAGGGAGCCGAGTGCCAAAGTCCAGATTGAAGATGTGGACGCGAGAATGGTGCTAGAAGCAACGGTGGTGTAGGACAGGCAGGCGGCGGCGAAGTAGTTTGCTAGGAACCAAAGCGTGCAAAATTCTAGGGCTAGTTTGCCCGTTGCCCAGAGTGTCAAGCCTTGCTCTTCGCTGGCCGCGCTGGAGGAGGCTTTTCCCAGTTCCTGCGACGCGTGCAGAGAGTCGCTTAGGAGGAGCACTTCGGTAGCCGAGTCCTGGGACTTGGGGGCCGAGGAGGAGGCTGAAGGAGATTCGTGATCGCGGAGTAAACTCCATTTCCCCGCTCTTCGTTGGAGGAGTTCGTAGAAGCGGCTTAGGAGCGGTTTGTGTGTGTGCGAAGTGGAGGAAGAGGGGCGGTGCCGGTCGACCCACAGGTGGTGGATGAACATGGGTATGAGGGGAATAACGAAGAAGGACGTATTGATGTAGGTGACGAAGTAAGGTTTCGAGTACGACGAGTCTGCGAAGATAGTCTGTTTCCCCGTTTAATCAGCCTTGCACACTCTCACCATATTCAGTGTATCCGCCTCCGATTTTGTACTAGGGGAAATCAGGAGTAGATAGAGGGGACATACACTGGCCAGAAAATTACTAGCAGTCCACAGAAACACCGTCGCAAGCAGCAGCGCTATACCGACCGCATGTCTCAACTTCGCCTTTGCCATCCCACTCCCCCATCTTTTCCCCTCTTCGTTCCCAGTAGCCCCTCTTTTCCCGTACCCACTTCCACCTGTTACTTCTTCCTCGTCCTCTTCGCTCCACTCGCTCCCCTCGTCAAGGAAATCTTCTCCGCGCAAATACGCACTCTCGTCCGACACGTCGCTAAGCCGTGGACTCCGCGGCGTGTGATCGACGCTCTCTTCACGTCGGGGTATCATCCTGCTAGTTATGCAAGGTTGGAAGATGTCGTAATCGTAGGTGCGAAGGGCGTCAAGGAGGGTCTTCGGTGGCAGGGGTGAACAGGCTCACGGTCGGAAGTGAGAAACGTGTCGAGGCATGGAACGCTGTGCTTTTCTTCATAAAACCAGCCTTGGCAAATGAAGGGAAGAACAGTGAAAGATTAGTGAAGTGAGGGTTGAGGGTTCGGCGTGTCGGCAAGCGTGTGGATGACATCCAGGGATCGACGGGTTTCAGACGTCGCATGTCTCACATGTCGGGGCTTGTTCAACGTGGCGTCGCCGACCCGTTGCCGCACGCACCAGCCACTGCCGCTCACGTCATGACATCCATCATCCATATTACACCTAAACGGTCACTACATATTACAGGAGATCATGTATATTGTATGTAAATTTATAGGCAGCTATATAGAGTGACGAAACAATGAAGCTCGATGCCCTCCTAGGATCATAGTGTACAAGCAGGAAAATGCATCCTGCAAGAAGCTGCGCAACACCAAACTCCGTGTAAACTCCAGATGACGAACAGGGTAGGAAGACACGCGCATGTGGGAGCTTAGGCCGAATCGTACCAACTATCTTGAGAGCGACGCTTGTTGCGGCATGGCATACACTAGCACGCGCAACCGCCTTCGTTGCCCTTGAGGTCGATGGGGATCGTCTCGGGGAAGTCGTTGCTGAAGTCGCCCACGTCTTCCTGTGCGAGTGCCTGTCGTGCGATGACTGTGTATGTGTTAGCCGTTGAAAGATTTAGCAATGTTAGGACATGCGTGCCTTCGAAAGCCTGCTCGACGTTTATGGCCTCCTTTGCGCTGGTCTCGAAGTAGGGAATGCCGCCCTTGGACTGGCAAAACGTCATGGCGCGCTTGGACGAGATCTGCAGTAGTGTTAGACTCAGCATATATCCGGCGAGTAGTGGGACACTTACCATCCTCTTGCTCTCCTCGACGTCGATCTTGTTGCCGATTACAACCTGCTCTCGTTAGTATCCATCCCTGCCCAATATCCCCAAATCCACGTACGAATGGGAAGCTCTCCGGATCCATCGGGCTCGCCTGCACCAGGAACTCGTCTCTCCAGCTATCCAGCGTATCGAAACTCTTCGAGTTGTTGACGTCGTAGACGAGCACGCAACAGTCGGCGCCACGGTAAAAGGCTACGCCCAGCGACTGGAAGCGCTCCTGGCCTGCCGTATCCCAGAGCTTTGTTGTGTGAGTTTGTAGGTCAAATGTGTGTGAGAGAGGTATGCCCACCTGCATCGTAACCAGCCTGTCATCGACCAGCACTTCCTTGGTGAGGAAATCGGCGCCTATCGTCGCTTTGTAGCTTGCGCTGAACTTCTTGTTGACCTGCGCGATACTAGTCAGCTTCTGTCCCGTTTCTACAGCTCATGCATCATCGCATGGAGCTTGATCGGGAGAGTGCCGTACATATTGGTTCATCAAGCTCGTCTTGCCGACCCCGCTGTCTCCGAGGATAATGACCTATGCGCATTAGCCATGGCCTTCCACTCCCGCCCGAAGCTGAAGTACCTTGAGAAGAACCTTCTTCCTTGACGCCATGTTGAGGATGTGTGTGGGAGGTGTGATGATGCGGTACGACGCGGTGGACGGAGCTTGTTGCGGCACGAGATCGTGTCGAGTGTCGTGACACGGGAGATGGTCTAGGCAGCAGAGTAAGAGAAACTGCCTAAATAACTGTGCGCAGAGATGGGTAGGATAAGACGCCGGAAGGGTGCGTCTACGGGAGTGTGAGGATGTCGGGTGCAGTTTTGTGACCAGACGGTTGATCCATGATGGCTGATGTCAAGCGCGCGCACGGACCAGCGACGCTAGCCGCCCGTTCCCCTCCATGGATCTCGCCACGCGCACACATGACCTTGCTTCCTTCACCTTGCTCTATCGCCTTTCACTGACCACCTTGATTGAAAATACAGGCCCTTGATCTTGAGTATTCGGGTCGTTCGACAGTCTATTCGTTTACTTTTTTCACATACCATCACAAGGCTCACAGCATCACCCCGTAGTGCTGTCTGGCACATACGAGCGGACACAACATGATGCAAGAGACCAATTATAGCAGTATGGAGGGTGTCACTAACAACTTGACGCTTAACCTCAATACTCAGTGCTATTACATCTACTCGAGGCCGTCCTGCTGTGGCTCCTTCTATGCTTCACAGTGCGCGTCTAATCGAGTTCTGGTAGCGGCAGTGACGACTAATTTTTACCGCAACGTTCAATACCGACTCCGAAATGGCCAGTGCAACGAACAGCACCTGCCAAACCAGTCGCCAGATCCCTGCCTCTTTCCTTCGAGCAAAGTCCGGCCTGCTCCAGTATTTCATCCACATCCATTTCATGCCCCAAGATTCAGTATCCACAGGCCCAGTATCAACACAGGTCCTGCGAGTTGTATGAATGTGATCATGGTGTAGCGTGATTCTGAGAGGTGAGGCGCCACTGCTCGTGAGGCAGGAGAGACTCCAAATCGTGACAGCATCAGGTAGGAAAGACAAGCAAATGCGAGCCTAAAGCAAGCAATGCATTAACGTGGCCGACGAGAAGAGTTATGGATGACGCACTGGATTTTTCATTCGCTAAGAGGCCGCTAGAGATAAGTGGAAAGGGCGCACAATTTTTTATGCGCGAAACTACTTCTGCCTTGTTTTGGCCAGCACCTTCTTCCAGAACCCCTGGTTCCACTCTGCATCCGTTTTGTGCTCCATCTCCTCAAACTCGCGTCGTCCGGTCACCAAGTCGACTTCACTAGCCTTCCATTGCTTTGAGCGCTTCAGAAACTTCCAAAGGCATACGTTGCCAATGAAGATAACAATGCCAATATACTTCAATATGAAGGTATCGACCTTGAATCTTGGGATGAAGGTATCGTAGCCTGTCTTGTTAGCTTGTTTTGCCATTTCTCAATATTGGAGGGACTTACCACTAAACAAAAGGACTAGAAGGCTGATTATTAAAGCGTAGTAAGATCCATATGGCTGCAAGAACCCGACATATGGGAGGTCCTCGAGAGAAACGCCCTGCGCTTTGAGTGCGCGTCGGAAGGAAATGTGCGACACCAGGATAGCCATCCAGTTCAGCACGGCGAAAATAGTAGTCAGGCTGACAAAGTATTGGAACACTTGTCCCGTGGACTTGCTCGCGTTGAGAAAGCCAACCAACGCAAATGCGCTGGCTACGCATACGGCATAAATCGGATTGCCGTTCTTCAGGGTTTTTGCGAAGATCCTGGGTGCCTGACCATCTCTGGCAAGGCCATAGAGGGATCGAGAAGCGCAGTAAATATCTGACATAATCAGTGTTTGTGCGATGTAGGATGAATGGAATTATATACCTGAGCTTCCGGCACTCAGTGTGAAGATGAGCAAGCAACCGTTGATGATATCAGGGAAGACTTTGATTCCAGCTAAGGAAGCGGCTACTACGAAGGGTGATGCTCCTACTCATAAATTAGTATCTTTCCTGTCTCTACGGTTATTGTCTCACGTACCTGCGCTGGTCGACTGCTTTGTGGCGCCGATAAGCTGCGCGTTATCATAAGGCACAGCCATGCCCAAAACGAGGACACCAATAACATAGAAGCAGCCAATCCGCCAGAAAGTCTGCTTCACGGCCCTAGGGATGTTCTTCCGTGGGTTTGGCGTCTCTCCAAATGTTATGCCCACTACCTCGGTCCCAGTATAAGAGAAGCACGCCTGACACATACACGCCCACCAACCTAGAAAGCGGCCCTTGTTACCCTTTACAAGGTATTCGGCAAAGGCGCCTGGTTCATGCCAGTAGCGGAAGCCTGATCGATCGTGGTTAGGACCGCCACCCAAGGCGATCACAAGGCAGGTTGTCATTATCATGATCATGATGATGACCTTTGCCGCCCCGAGACAAAATTCTGTCTCGCCAAAGGCACTGACATGTAGTACCTTGGATAAAGGTTAGCATTTGCTTCACCCATGGTCGTAAGCCAGCACTTGAGCGAAAGTAGCCAGGAAAAAGCAAGACTGGATAGTGCATCAGACAGGACTTGAGCTGCGTCCGTGCTGACATGAAACCTAACAAGACGGCATCAATTGGGTATCAAGACTTACATTGATTGAAATGATGATTACGGCAAATACGGCTATCCATATTGCAACGTTTAGGTCTGGTCGCCAATACTGTATAACCAATCCAGCGGCCGTCAGATTCGTTGGCATAGCCATGCAGTACTTGAAAAAGTAGTTCCAGCCTGTCGCAAATCTGTGGCCTTTGTCAGTTTGAAATTTGGTATCATGAACACATTCCTTACCCGAAAGCTGGATCGACAAGCCTCGTTGCATAACCCCCGAAACCCTTGTTCATGGGCAAGAACGCTGCCATCTCTCCCATGCCCGTCATGACGAAGAAAACTGCTATACCGATGAGGATGTAGCTGATCAAAAGACTTCCTGGTCCACCCTTTGCCAGCGCTCCTCCAGAACCAATGACAAGTCCAGTTCCAATGGCGCATGCAATAGAGAACATAAAGACCTGTCGCGGCTTGAAGTCACGCTTCAACTCGTTCTGCTGCTCGACCTCGCCATCGGCGCGAGATTCGACAATCTCCAGGTCTTCTGCCTTCTTTTCTTCTGAGATTGTGGATTTGGGCATGGCTGCTCGCGGTGAGGTCGATCCGTGAAGAGGCAAGGTAGAAGAGAGAGCAGGCTCTTAGCCGGAAGGAGGCGGTAGTCACTCTGGGTAATTATATCCGTTGATAGACGTGCTTATCAAAGATGGGGCCAAGAGACAGTGGGGGAACTCTCGGAAATTGAATCCGACGCTACAGAGGGTTTACTCATTTGCTCAGCGAGACGGTAAAAGAACATTCCCCGCAATTTCTTACATATCTTCAGCGGGTTTTCCCCCAACCCATAGGTCTATGCTCCTATGCCTCATTTGAAACGAATGTCTTCTTTCATAGGGCTTGGTCCGCGATGCTTCTCGAGCGCATGCATTCGGACCCCTGTGCTCTAGCCGGGTCTTTTTGTACTCGGGCCTTCCTTACCGTGGGGATCGCCGCAACGATCGGATTGCCGCAACGATCGGGAACACCAAAATGGACCACCAACTTCAGTGAATTGAATCACCGCAACCAGTTGCTGCAACTTTGTGGAAATGGAGGAGGTAATTAAACAAGGTAATGCAATCAATTTGTACTATCTGAATTTCTTGGGTATGGTGATGTTGCGCCCGGTTCTGGTGACTTTGGGGGGAGCTTCCTCACTGTTCACTCCACTTGCACCACCAGTGCACCTCTCCACACGCTTCCTTTTGGGTGCCTGTTTCTTTGATGTCGTAGCTTGGGTTATTTGGGATGGTTGCGTAATTTCCCTAGCCTCTGCAGCTTGTTTTTCCTCCTCTTTCTGTTGTTTCTTTTGGGCCTGTTCCTGAGCTCTCTTTTCCTTCTCCTTCTCCCTCTCCTCCTTGGCCATTTCTTTGGCCACGCGCTTTTCTTCTGCAATCTTCTTCTTGTATAAGGCGTTGTTAGCTTTTAGCTTCTTCATGTCTGCTTTATGGAGTTTTTCCTGCTCTTCTGCCTGCTCTCTTTGTAATTGTCTTTCACCAGCCTCTCTGAACTTTCTAGGGGACCACAACACTGCACCACCATTGTGTTCACCCTCTTGAACTAGATCCATAGTCCTGCCATGCTTCTGGCGCTTCTTTTTGATACCCAAAGATTCCCTCAATCCCTGGTTTTCCTGTTCCAAAAGGCTGTTCTTGTGATGGGCTAGGCCCATGCAGTTCTACATGTGAGGGCTAGGCCCGCATGTAGAGACCCACAAGTGGGTCTGAGAGT
>ML976345.1:0-15203 GCA_010015635.1 Clathrospora elynae
GAAGCCTTGTTCAAGAGGAACAAGGCTAGGAGGGGGGTAATGTAATGGGCCAGGCCCTGGAGATCTCGGCTAGGCCTAGACATGGATGGGATCCATCTATTCCTTTCTTGTTTAGCTTGTAAATAAGCGAAGCACACTGAAAACTCGTCAGTGTTCCTCCATAGCTCTCTATCAATTCGACCTTGTTACCAGGCAACTGCATACTTTGCGTGACCCTTACAAGAAAGAGTGTATGGTACTTGCATCTGATGAATAGATAAGGCAAGGATCAAGTGCGGTTCCATCAGCACATATAGTGGCCAGAATTGTGATCCATTCCTGGAAGCTGTCCTGTACAGCTGATTGAAGCTTACCCCTATCCCACATTGCTCTGTTAAAGACCCAGTGAGTCCTGGTAGTCCTGCCCATAAGCAATCCCTTTTCATCCATATTGTACATTTGCAAAGGTTCAATCTGATATTCCTCTATCTTTGCATGCAAGAATAAAAAGTAACACTGATATTTTACCCCTGAATCAGCTTGGTGGCAATTGCAGTCCATTCCGGTAGTTGCTTTCAAGACGAGATCTTTCTTGTGACGCTGAAGGAACCTTAACACCCCATAAGGCCCACCTCTTTTCCAGCCAAAGTAGAAGCCTAACCTTAAACAATAGCCCTCAGGGGCGGTATACCACGCTCATTCTGTTTATTTACATATAACACAAGCTCATGCTCTTGCTCAGGGGTAAGTGTCTGCTGGTTGATGTGCTTGACCGAGCAGGGTAGACTCTTGGCTTGATGTCTTCAAGCAAGTGTGGTTCAATCAACACCATGTTTTATAGCCATTTTTACATATGAAAAATGCTCGCCTGGACCCAGGGATTTGATTTCTTCAATTGCTGCTTCAATTGGAGTCATGGTTGTTGAGATATGGGGGGGGGGGGGGGGGGGTGGTTCAGGGGGTGGTTTTGGTGTTTGTGTGCATTACATGTTCCTGGGCATTACGCGCTACCCTACGGTACCACAGTATGCCGCTGCCCAGATGGACACCACCTCTGCCGTCTACTGTCAGCTGCAGCTCATGGTCTTGGCCCGTTTGATGTACCGCATTCTGGCTCATACGTGTATAATGCCCAGGATTGCAAAAAAGCCGACAAACGAAGAATTTTGCAGCTTGGCAACTGCTCGCTATCCTGATTTGCTGATGGCTTGGCGAGTATTTTCCTTGCTTAGTTCCCGCGGTAGCCCCCATGCTCCCTTCCAGCTACCCCCACGAACTATATAGGTATTTTGCTCCAACATCCTCGGAGGTGGCCACTGTATCAGACGCGTCGGCTCCCTTGTGCGCCTTGTGCGCCTACTTGTAGTCGGTATGATGGGTCGCATGTTGACTACATGGTGTAGCTGCACATGGATGGTATAGGAAATGGACTACAATTGCACTGCTGTTGTCGAGCGATGGCGGTGATGGAAGCCTGCACGACGCCAAGCCATGTAATCAAGGCCGCCTGCATGCTGATGCCAACGCATATGGATGGTATAGGAAATGTACTACAATTGCATTGCTGTTGTCGAGCAATGGTAGTGATAGAAGCTTGCACGACGCGAAGCCATGGAATCAAGGCCGCCTGCATGCTGACGCCAAGCCATGGAATGCGCAAGGCCGCCTGCATTAGATAATCAGTGCACTCCAAGCTAATACCACCTGCAGCACCAGAACCAGACTGCAGCCGTTTGCTAAACCCGCTGCAGGAGCAGGATAGTGCAGCCGTGCCAATCACGGGCTCTTGCGGGGTCGACGCGGGATCTCATCGCGGGCATGGACCAATCATGGAGGATGCAGGGTCTTATTGCATTGACGCGGGGTCTTATCGCGGACGTAGACCAATCATGGAGGATGCAGGGTCTTATCGCATCGACGTTGAACCAGGCGCCACCATGACTGCATTCAAGCCTCACGATACATCTGGACCTCGTATTGTGAAACGGGCAGCCAACTAAATAACACCACCACTTCTCCATCGCCAAAATTCCCTAACACTAAATCATGAGTAACCGTCATGGTCACGCCAGCGACGGCAGTCACGCTCGCCTCACGTACGTCGTCCGCACTGTGCCACGTGACGTCTGCTGATGGACACTACAGATGCGAGCCATGTCGAGAGCGCAAAGTCAAGTGCAACAGGGCCTTCCCCAGCTGCAATCGCTGCACGCGCCTTGGCTTCACCTGCGCGTACCGCAGCCGCATCACCTACCGCGCAAGCCAGTCAGCCATCATTACCCAGCTACAGGAGCGCATCCGAGAGACCGAGGCTCTGCTCGCGCCCCAGCTAACCGGCGCCAACATGAATCTGTTCAATGACAACTTTATGGCCCTCCAGTCCACGTCTTCCTCATTCAAATCGCCCACCTCGCCTGACCCCACCCTCCTTGTGTCGCCTACTGCATCCACAGGTAAGCCGCTCACTGACAGTGATCATGTGCCCGTCACTGCGGACTATAATCTCGCCTGGCTCGCAGGCACAACCTTCGACGACGTCCAGAGCCTTATCCCTGAGGCTGTAGAAATGGACATGAGCATGGGCATGGAACTAGTACCCATACGCTCTGATCATCACCAGCGCCAAGACTGGCCTCACTCAACAGGAGACTGGTTCGCCACGGGCACCCCCGAATCCTCGCAGTCTCCCACACCCGCCGCCAGCATCTCTGCCAAGGACCTGCACGAACTTCACCGAGTCTTCTTCAATCACATCCACCCTGTCATGCCAATCATCAACTCGAGCCGTTTCTACCAGGCCCTCCAAGATGCCCCTGATGCCGTAGCAGTCAAGAGTGTCAGCTATGCAATTGCCCTGCTCGCTACTACTGTGCCTGAGACGCTTCCATCGCTAAAGAAGCCTTGTTACGCCTTAGCCAAACACTACGTCGACGAGTGTGAATTAGACGACGGATTCAACCCTTTGTGGTGCATGAACTTTCTTCAGGCACTTCTACTTTTGACTCGCTTTGAGATCAACAACAGGAGCTGTGCCCGCGCGTGGCTTACTCTAGGCCGCGCCATCCGCCTTGCCAAAATCATGCGGCTCGACCAGATAGATAGCGTCGAACTACTCAGCGAACCCAATATTAGCCTGCCCGAGATACAGCTTCCTGCAACAAATGACGTTGTCGAGCTGGAGGAGCGTCGTCGTTGTTTCTGGGCACTGTATATTCTCGAGGGTCTGGCCTGTGTTTACACTGGGGCACCAGGACTACTACAAGATTTCAAGGTAAGCACTAGCATAGACTACAACACGTTAATCTCACATTTCGCTGATGGTTGTTGCAACTAGCAACTACAAGTAGCTTTGCCTTCACCTGGTGACCTCGAGCCAGACTTTAAACTAGCTTCTCTGCCGATTATTGACCAAGTGCAGTCGATCAGTAGCCTAGATTTACTCACACCCTTCTGTGGCTTGGTGCTGACCGTCTCGGTTATGCGGAAAGTGTTCGAGCACACTTTGCAAGCCGCTCCTGCTGATATATCCGAGTCCCAGTGGGGCTCACCCGGGTTCTGGGACCGTCACTACTCTCTACTCAAGTTAATCAGGGTTCGAGAGACGCTCATAGAGCCAATGACTCTGCCACGAGCCCTGCATTCCGATCCCGTGGCCTTTAATGTCTACCTAGTCTTCCATGCCATCAAAGTAAAGCTTTATGAGGCAGCATTCGAGGAAGGCGAACGGCAAGACCTGCCACCTACTACGGTCTCCGCAAGTGAGGATCAGCTCATTGCCAATGCCCTAAAGATTGCGACCGCAGTACGGTCATGTTGGGGCCACCAGCGCTTCTCAGTGAGTACTTCATACCCACGAACATCTGTAGCCCGCCTTGTATGTTAACAGTTTTGCAGTGTGACAACTCCTCCTTGAGCGGGGCCTTTGTGGGTTGGCCGCTTTACATTGCCATCAAGGCTCTCAGCCGCTCTACGCTGCCGGATCAGAAACAATCAAGAGCTCCCACCATTCAGATGCTGCATGATTCATTAGACGACGTGGAACTATCTGACGGACCTTGGCACAGACTTCTGTCACAGCTTTGTCCGTCTCCACGACCATGGAAACACTGTCTTTAACTACCTTTCACGCCATCGATCGCGGCCAGCATAATAGCCGTGTAATAGAATCATGAGGCGCAACAAAGACCTTGACACATGAACGAATCTTTGGGTCAACATTTCCGCTCTCTCCTGCCTTTCGTTGAGCGACATAACAGAACCAATAATAGCAAGCGGAATCATCTAGTTATCTGAACGCCTCTTGAAGAGGCTGCATTCTTCTATGACATAACCTTCAACTTCTTTTCCTTCTGTGCCATTCGAAACTCATCCATCATTCCTCGGTAATCGCTAGGTTTATATCGAAGGAACATCTCTGCCAAGACATTGCTCTTTCTACGAGGCTCAATGCCTAGATCCCCAGCCAGCGTATCAATGTACTGTGAATGAGTCAGTTACGTCACTTGATGGACTCAGATGGAAGGCTACTCGCCGAGAGGTAGTCAAAGATACAATAGGCATGCTTCTGCCCCATTTCCAGATGACGCTTCTTAGTCCAGACATTGAACGTGGCAACCTCTTCCTCTACGTCTTCAAGGCTGGGCAGGTCAAGTTTCCCAAGAAGGTACGCACTATTCCACAGAGCCTGGAACTCGCTCACCGTCGGAGTGAAGATAACGTGAACCAAACCAGGGAAGCAGATTGAGCGCTCGTTTCGAGCAACTTGCTTCAATGGAATGAGACGTCGGTAATGCCGATTTGGGCCACGTAAAACTTCCTCTGGTGGCTTTTTTACCGTCTCCACTTCCAACGGATTCTCTCTGAGCATTGGTAGCAATGCGTCTATCTTGGCCTCTGCCTTGGCATGGAGTTTCCTCCACTTGTCGGACTCGGCTTCGTCATACGTAAGGCCCAGTTCTTTGCGAAGCTCTTTACTGAATGGTCGATATGGTTTCTCGAATCCGGTACATGCAATAATCATGTCGCTCTGCACGGAAGTGTCGTTCTTAAGATTGACAACGTCGGTATGAGACAGCGACTCAATCTCACTCCGATGAATGCGAAGCTTGCCTGAATGGAGCGTGCTCCAGAAATCTGGTGCCGAAGGTGCTCCAAGCCCAGCGCGTGCCCAAAACAAGCTGTATATCACTTCATCAGCATACTTGAATGGAGCAGCATCCAGGAAGCGACTTACCCGAAACCATGCGGAGTAGGTCGCAGTTCCTTGAAGTTTTCATTCGCACTGTATCCGGCGGCATAGTCTGCTAGAAAATTGGCAGCACGCCAGTAGCCTTTCGCAGCCAACCGCCCGATCGATGTTCTATGGATGGCATTGTACCACCAACCAGAGGTGTTCATGATACTGGGACTGAACATTGCCATTGCTCTGGTTGAGAGGCCGTCCACAGTGTTCCAGATCCCAAGAAGCGTTGGTGGCCCCATTGCGATAGGACCACCACCATCTTCTCGGATAATCCAATCAACCTCCTTTCCCGCTTTCACGAGAAAGTACACCGTGTCAAAAGCAGACTTGGCACCGCCGACCACGGTGGCTCGCTTAACCTGTGATATCCGCTCCAAGGATTTACCTGTATCCGATGAATGAATGACTGGCGTTGAAAAGTTGTCTTGGGCCCACAAAGGCAATACAGGGCTTGAACCAGGTCCAACCGCCCATATCAGCTTGGTGCACTCAATTTGAGTCGCATCATGGAGTGTAATTATCCAAGCTCCTGATAGAGTTTGATCAACTTGTGTGATAGTTGTTTCCAGTTGGACAAGATGAGCGAGATTGTAGTCGCGCGCGAATGACGTGAGGTATTTGTTGATAGTATATCCTGGGAGGCCATGAGTCAGATTACAGCCTTAGAGGATTGAGAGATCAATACCTGATAAGAATCCATCTTTGGTGATACCCTCCTTGGGCATATCATAGAAGCTGTACTCGAACAAGGGATAGCTGACTTGAGCGTAAAGATCTGGGTAGAGTCTCTCTGTGCACCATACTCCGCCTATCGATCTTTCGTTGTCGACAATAAGCAGATCGGTTTCGGGCGCTAATTCTAGGTATGTCTTTGCTGAGATGAGGCCAGTCCATCCTGCGATTCGTTCAGCAAGAACGATAATTGAACATTGGATTGAGACCACCAACTAACCAGCGCCGACTACAACGACATCATGCCGCGAGATAATTCGTCCGGGCATCCTCGACACTACAGCTGAAGAGAGTAGAGCCGCAGATGTAAGCTTCGAAATGCTACTTTGAGGAAGCGAAAATAGAATAACAATGAATGCTGATCAATGTGTAAGATACCTCAGCGCCTTCTAAATCTGCTGATAGTTTCAGCTAAATCTTTAAAAAAAAATGCTCATCAGCATCCTGATGTGCCGGAGTGACACAGATTTTTGGGAGACTTGAAGCCCGACGGGCTTAGATGGGTCGCTCCCCGCAGCCCGCCATAATGCATCTTCTCGGCCTATCATTGAAAAATATACTGAATACCGGGCGGAGTGTTTGCAGGACTTGTGTTTCCTATCTGAGTAGCGCACATGGTATCGCATCGGTGAAGGATCTCCGGGGGCTCGGTCCCCATAATCCGTGCCACGGCATTTCGGCGACCGATTTGGCTAAATCTTGTACGACGGGATCGTTCATGCCAAAGGCTATTGCAATGAACTACCGAGACTAAACAGGGAACATCAGAGCCATGGTAGAGCCCTCGCTGATCTCCGAAAGAAGCGGAGCGAACGTCCGTAGACACCGACCTCACGCACACGAGAGCCTTGTCGGCGAAGAAGCATCCCATAGAAAGGTGCAATGATCAAGACGGTGTAACTGTTTATAAAAAGACCTTCGTCTCCCAACTATTTGTGTGCAAGATGAACTAGTTCTAGCCATCACTGAGCGGCCAAATCCGAATATTTTCTCGGTCCCACCACGTTCTCCACTATGCCGTTCCTAGGATCCTCTCCACATAGGTCACCGAGTGGTTCAGACTCGGCGTCTGAGCATGGAGTATACCCACACGTTCAACGTGTGGTCGGCGACGAAGAGTACGCCGCAAAGTTGCCCACTGGGTGCAATGAGAAGCCATTGAGTGAACAGCTTGAGCCTATTGCTGTGATAGGAATAGGTATGAGAAAATCCAACTTGAGCGTTATGAGCACCGGTATCTGACATGTTTTCCAGGATGTCATCTACCGGGTGATGTCAGATCGGCGTCTGACTTCTGGGACTTGATGATGTCCAAAGGTACAGGGCAAACACCCAAGGTGCCCAAAAGCCGGTTCAATATCGATGCACATCTCCACGACAACAACGATCGGCCTGGAAGCTTCAATGTTCACGGCGGCTACTTTCTCAAGGAGACGCTGCAGGAATTCGATCCGTCCTTTTTTGGCATCACCCCAATTGAGGCCATGTGGATGGACCCCCAACAACGAAAACTGCTCGAGGTTGTGTACGAGTCTTTCGAGTCCGCGGGAGTCTCTCTCGGTGACGTTGCGGGAACCAAGACGGCTGTCTTTGCGGCATGCTTCACTGCGGATTTTCAGCAAATGTGCTTCAAAGAACCCTCGTTCCGCCACTCTCTCGCTGCTACAGGAGTCGACCCTGGGATCTTGAGCAACCGCATCAGTCATGTTTTCAACCTCAGGGGACCATCCATAGTGGTCAACACAGCTTGTTCGTCCAGCGTGTATGCACTGCACAATGCATCCAACGCACTGAGGAACAATGAGTGCACTGCCGCAGTTGTCGCAGGTGTCAACCTCGTGTTGGCGGTTGACCAACATATGAACACTGCAAAACTCGGTGTCCTATCCCCGACCTCCACCTGCCACACTTTCGATGCATCAGCTGATGGATATGGCCGAGCTGAGGGTGTCGGTGCCGTGTATCTGAAACGCCTCAGCGACGCCGTGCGAGATGGCGATCCGATCCGCGCCGTCATCCGCTCGAGTGCCACCAACAGTAACGGCAGGGTCCCAGCTGTCGGCATCACACATCCCAACCGAGATGGTCAAGTGGAAGTTATAACCACGGCATATAAACGTGGAGGCAATCTGGACCCACGACTGACGGGGTACTTTGAGTGCCATGGCACAGGTACCGCTGTTGGTGATCCGTTGGAGGTACATGCCGTATCTATTGCGATGAATCAGGCAAGGAAGCCTGGTGATGGTCCTCTCATGATCGGAGCTGTCAAGACCAACATAGGTCACAGCGAGGCTGCGTCTGGGCTATCCGCACTCATTAAGGGCGTGTTGACGGTGGAAAGAGGCACCATTCCGCCAACCCGCGGGGTCACGAATCCTAGTCCCGCAATCCAATGGAAAGATTGGAACGTGGTGGTACCAGTGGAGCCTTCTCCTTTCCCCGATGTACCGGTCAAGCGTGTCAGCATCAACTCATTTGGGTATGGCGGGACTAATGCTCATATCATCGTCGAGAGCGCAGATTTGCTTCTGTCTCAGAAGCAATCCTACAAGATGCTTCCATCCTCCATTAAGGGTCCCAAGTCGCCTCGAGGTGCCTTCAAGCGCAATCGTAATCACCTTCTTCTCTTCTCCGCACACGACAAGGCGGCCCTACAGAGGAACTTTGATGTACATGCCGAAGCTTCTAAGAGTTATGATCTGCTAGACATGGCTTATACGCTTGGTAACCGCCGTACAGCATTTGCCAGCCGCGGCTTCACGGTCGTCAGCCCAGTTACCCAGCGCGAAACAAGTCTCGGCAGTCTTACGGTTGCGGAAAGCAAGAAGCCAGCAACAATAGGCTATGTGTTTACGGGTCAAGGTGCACAATGGGCTCGTATGGGCGCAGAGCTGATGACCTACTACCCGAGCTTCCTCCACAGCATTCGCAGGCTTGACCTGGCTCTGGAAGAACTTGAAAACGCACCAGACTGGACCTTGGAGGATACACTCTTACTTCCAGATGATATCTCGCCCGTCAACGAAGCCGAATATTCTCAGCCGCTCACCACGGCGGTGCAAATCGCCCTCGTGCAACTACTCCGTGAATGGGACATCCATCCCACCGTCACTGTTGGCCACTCTTCGGGAGAGATTGCAGCTTCATACGCTGCTGGCTACATTTCTGCGTCAGAGGCTATCATCTTCGCTTACTATCGCGGCCTCGTTGTGCGGGAGGTAAGCGGTGACGGCGCCATGCTTGCTGTTGGCTTAGGTGCCGAAGCCATCGAGCCTTATCTAGCCGGAACTCAAGGCAAGGTCCTCGTGGCTTGTCATAACTCTCCGTCCGGTGTGACATTGTCGGGCGACGCATCCGCGATCGTCGAGCTGCAGGAAAAGTTGAATGAGGACAGGGTATTTGCGCGACAGGTCAAGACAGGTGGGAAGGCTTACCACTCTCACCACATGGAGCTCGCATCAGCACAGTACGAGAGTATGATTAGGCGTGCCAAAACTGGTTTGATGCAGTTGGATATGCCTCTGCGGACTGATGCCAGGATGGTGTCTTCCGTTAGCAACTCTGTCCTCGGCAAAGACGCCTTGTTGGACGAGAGCTATTTCAGTAACAACTTGAAGCAGCCCGTTCTCTTCAATCAGGCACTTCACACCATTCTGGCCGATCCGCAGTTCGCTAATGTCAATACATTGATCGAAATTGGCCCACATAGCGCCATGGCGGGACCGATTCGCCAGATTAAAACTGCACTCGGATTAGCCGAATTGGAGTACTTGCCATCCTTGCTCCGAGGTCAAGATGCTGCGTCGCAGATGCTGAAGCTCGCAGGGGAACTCTTTTTGAGACATTATCCTCTAGACATTGACAGGGTCACCGCCGAAGAGAAGGCAACTGAAAGTGGCAAAATTCTCTTCAAGCGCGGCAACTTCATCGTTGACTTGCCCTCTTATCAATGGGCGAAGAAGCTGTATTGGGCTGAAGCTCGTCATAGCGACGAATTGCGGCATCCAAAGTACCCACGACACGACCTCCTTGGCTCATTGGTTCCGGGAGGGTCTCTTTTGGAGCCGATGTGGCGAAACGTACTGCGCATTCGAGATGTGCCGTGGCTACGAGACCACTCACTGGGCGGCGAGGCTGTGTTCCCCGCGGCTGGATACTTCTCCAGTAAGCACTGCTTAGATCAGAGAAGATTACATCAATACTAATACCAGTAGTGGCTATGGAAGCAATAACTCAGCTTACCGAACTGAGCGGGGAGAATACGAAGATCACAAACTATGTTCTCCGCGACGTTGCCATCAAAAAGGCACTTGTTACGCCTGACGATGACACCGGGATTGAGGTAATATTGACCATGCGTCGCACTAATTACCAAGACGGCGAAGACGGGCATACGTGGTGGAACTTCAACGTCTCGTCGATCAATCCGAATGGCGAACTCAACAACCACATGGGCGGAACTATTGCGGTCAATGCTCGTACCGAGCGAACTGCACCTAGATCGGCCGTTCATTTGTCCCAGCGTGCTTCAGGACGAGAATGGAACCGGGCTCTACGCTCTGTCGGATTCGACTATGGGCCTACATTCGCCGATATGACCGATATTATGTTCAATGGGACCGACTACCTCTGCCGATGCAAGACGCAAATCAAGACAACGGCCGGAAACATGGAGGGCGAATCACGACATGTCCTGCATCCCGCCACTGTTGATTCTTGCTTGCAGCTCATGATTGCGAGTATCTACGCTGGCCGAACGCAGGCCATGGCCGCAGCTATTGCGCCTACGCATGTGGACGAGGTTTCCATCTGGGTTCCTGAGAAAGATCAGCTTGGTGATGGTTTTGCGACTGCGTGGACTGATGAGCGTGGTCTGCGTTCCTTCATATGCGGTAACCAGCTGGTCGCCGCGAATGGGCAGGTCCTCATGGAGATGAGCCACATGCGTGGTACACTGTATGAAGCCGCGATCCCTCAGTCTTCGCTGGCGGACATGAAATCGATGCCGTATGGCAGCATGGCCTGGAAGGTTGACGTTGATTCCGTCCAGACTGTCCAAAGTGTCGATGAGTTCCTCGAGCTTGCTGTTTTCAAGGATCCGGCTGTCAAAATCCTGGATATTACAGGCAGCGTTCACACTATTGCTCTCGAAGTTTTCCCTGAGATGGAGTACACTGCACTTTTGTCGGAGGATATCGCCAATACAAGCGACATGAGCGGGTTCAAGAACACTAAAGTGGTGGTCGCCGATGACGACAAGGGGCTCCTCGATCAAGGCTTGAAGCTGGAGTCATTTAATATTGCTATTGTGAAAGATAACAATGTTGATGTCGCTGGCGTGCGTCAATTGCTTTCCGCTGGCGGGAAGCTGTTGATGATTTCTGGTGAAACGATATCCATCGAACATGGCGTTTCCGCAGCGGGAGCTGGAGAATCCAGGCCGAGCGATGGAGACAAGCCCAAAGTACAAATTGTATACCGTGAGGCTGATTTAAGCATGTTGGAACGGGTTCAAGGGTATGCTAGATCAAACTTATACGTGCCGCATAGGGTGTACTTGCTGACTTTTATAGATCTCTTGCCCGCTTTGGCCACAGCTCTGCCCCGACACTACTCACGAACATCTCCACAGTCAGCCCCAACGCCATCGTCCTTGACCTGTCCAATTCGGTGCTGCCGAACTTGACGAGTGCAGAATTCGACGCTATCAAGAAGCTCACGGACGGAGCTCAAACTCTACTGTGGGCTACCTCGGGCGGACTCTTAAGCGGACAGATCCCAGAAGCCGGAATGGTTTCTGGGCTCCTGCGGGTGATTCGAGCCGAGCAAGCCAGCATCAGCGCTGTCTCTGTCGACTTTGACCCGCAGAATACTACGACCGCACAAGCTGCAGAGATGATTGCTGAGAAGGTTTCTCGGCATATTGAAGATCCGTCAGGTATTGAGCATGAATACTGCGTCTCAAACGGTCAAACTTATATCAGCCGCCTGGTGCCCAACGAGAAGGTGAACGCGATTGCTACTTTTGACAAACAGGGTCCGCAAGAAATGTTGTTTGATCCAGGCATGCGACTCAAGGGACAAGTTCAGTCTGGACGGGTTCTCTTTAGCCAGGTTGGGGAAGGGCTGAATCTCGCTCCGGGTGCCGTGGAGGTGTTAGTCGCCATGACTGGAATGAACCAGGAAGACATCCAGGTCATCAACGGATCCGACATTAGTACTATCTTCAGCCATGAGATGGGAGGCGTTGTCCAACGTATTGGCGATTCGGTTCAATCAGTTGCCGTCGGTGATCGCGTCGTGGGCTTCAGCTTTGATCATCTCAGCACCCATCAAATCGTCTCCGAAAGGATGATTCAGAAACTCGACGAAGAAGATTCAATGGCCGAGATGGTTAGCCTTCCTATGGCTTACGCCACCGCACTCCATGGGCTGAGGACGTTGGCCGGCGTTCAACGCGGTGAAAGAGTACTTATCCTTGAAGGCACGGGTCCCGTATCCGGCGCGGCCATCGAGGTCTCGTACCTTCTCGGAGCTATTCCATATGTTGCAACAGCGTCGAAAGAAGAGGCTGAGCTTGTCACCCAGCGCTTCAGATTGGGTCGAGATCAGGTATTTTCCTCCAACGAAGGATTGCTATCGTTCCTTCGAAGATATAGCCATGGCAGCGATATCGACGTTGTGTTCAGCTCGGGATCGACGGCTGAGAGCGCTGCTCGTGAAGCCTGGCGCACCATCTCGCCGTTCGGTCGCTACCTGAGCTACGGCAGGAAGAACGTGCTGAAGCGCAATGCCGTCGATCCGGTGCCCTTCCATCGCGGCGCTAATTACTACTCTTTCGACGTCGCTGACCTGTATAAGCTGAAGCCGGCGGTCATGTCGAGTCTCCTCGCAGAGACTGTGAAGCTCTATCGTGAGCGCAGAATTGCGGTTCCCCAGCATTTCACGGTCAGAAACCTCGCCGAGGTGGACAGCGCAGTGAGCTGCTTTCAAGACGGCTTCAGAGCCAGTAAAACTCTTCTTGAGTACAAAGCTTCCGAGGAACCGATACACGTCACCCGCGTGCTTGCGGAATCGAAACTTGCTTCAGACGGTACATACCTACTTGTAGGATGCTTGGGCGGACTTGGTCGCAGTTTGACCATGTGGATGATGAAGAAGGGAGCACGCAACTTTTGCTTCTTGTCACGCTCTGGTGCTGATGCTCGGGACGCTGCTGTGCTTGTTAAGGACTTGGAGTCTGCTGGCGCGGTCGTCAAGATTGTAAGAGGAGATGTCTCGGTCCGTGCCGACGTTGAGCAAGCCATTTCGGGGATCTCTTCGCAGCGGCCCCTTCGAGGTGTTATTCATGCCGCTATGGTATTGAGGGTAAGTCTAGAACCCTCTTCTGAATATCCGGATTTGAATTAACCACATCCCTATAGGACGCTATTTTCTCAGGAATGACATTCCAAGACTGGGAAACTTCCATCAAGCCCAAAGTCCACGGCGCGAGCAACCTCCAGGCCGTTCTGGGCAATCAGCCGCTAGATTTCTGGATCATGACGAGTTCTGTGTCTGGCATTCTTGGCACGCCTAGCCAGGCCAACTACGCAGCCGGAAACGCCTATCTCGACGCACTGGCGCGTCACCGTCGCACTTCGGGCCTCAATGCTTGCGCTGCAATATTGCCCATGGTGTTGGGCGTGGGCGTCGTGGCTGAGAACGCAGAGCTAGAAGCATCACTTACCCGAAAAGGGATGTACGGCATCGATGAGGAGCATCTGCTTCGCTCCCTCGAGCTCGCCATCAATCTACAACAACCAGACGGAAACGACGATGCCATTGATCACCTCGTGATTGGTCTGGATCCCGCGGTGCTTTCCCGCGCCGTTAAGGACGCTGGCAACGTCGAGCCTTTCTACATGGGCGACGAACGTTTCCGCACACTGATCCACCACATGAGCGGCAGCACCAGTCTCGGCGCCGACGCAGGCGGGAATGTCCTCGCATCCATGCTCTCCGCATCTTCACCCGACGAAGCCGTTCAACTCGCGCGTAACCACATCGTAGGCAAACTATCGCGCATGTTACTCCTCGATCTGGACGTGTTCGAGGGCGATGTGGGATCCATTGCTAGCTATGGCATTGATAGTATGATTGGTGCCGAGCTGCGGAACTGGATCTTCAAGGAGTTTCAGATGGATGTACCGTTTCAGCAGCTGCTGGGACCAACATTGACTGCCGTCAAGCTGGGACAGTCAGTTTGCGGCAAACATGGGATTTTAGGGGTAATGGAGGGGGAGTAATGGGGATTGGACTTGCAGAGTGGTGTGTGGTAGGGAAGGGTAGGGGGGAGGAAAGGTTAAATTTGAGGGTATAGAACGTGTGACGGTTTGTAATATTTCTTACTCTAACGCGCGGTGCCAACTCACCTTTAGTGAGAAGGTGCTGTCTTTACCGTACTAGCGTTGTTTACGGTCACTCACTTAGATATACCGTCTGTAGCTTCATACAATACAACCTCAGTTCAATCTTTCAATATTCCCTGTCAACATGGCGGTTTCAACATTCTCACCCTAGCACTATATTAGAGTGTGTTGGAACTGCACCGTGATGTTTGGCAAGCTCCTTGTTCCTTAGCAATCACACGGACTATTGATGAGAATGGACGATGTGATGTGTATTGTCTATATACGAAGCCATCGACAGGAAACTCATGTGGGAGCGCCAAGGAGCTAGAGCGATCACGTAGTGATCTCAGTGGACGGGCCAGATTGTCTACAATGGGGCGCTAGAAGGCATCACCCAAGGATTTGAATATGCAGCTACTGTGGCCACACCCTCCCAGGAAATCCGAGTACATGCAGACAACCAGGCTGCAATCTACAGACTCCAGACCCCCTCAGACAAAGCAGGACAGGCATGGCTACTCTGGTGCATCAAAGCAGCCAACCAGGTGAATAGGATGTAAGAGGTTAGACCTCTATTGTCCTCAGTGGAGACACTTCGGTTCACAGAAGCCCATGGAACCTCATGGAAGCCCATGGAACATCACAGAACCTCATGGAACCTCATGGAATCCCACGGAACCTCATGGAATCCCATAGAACCTCATGGAACCCCATGGAATCTCACGGAAGCCTATAGAACCTCACGGAAGTCTATGGAACCTCACGGAAGTCTATGGAACCTCACGGAAGTCCATGGAACCATCTAGAACCTCATAGAACTGGCTAGAACATGACGGAACCAGCTAGAACATGAC
>ML976346.1:0-15187 GCA_010015635.1 Clathrospora elynae
GAGAGAGAGAGTGTGTGTGTGATCGGATACTGCGCTATAGGAGTACTACTATACTGTCCTTAAAGTTACATATCACTGCTTTCCAGAATAGAAGTGATGAAAACATAAACACAATAACACCAGAAGATATGTACATGGCTTCCCGCGTTGCCTACCAAAATCTCCTGTTGAGAAGTTGGCAGTGAGGGCATGCGCGCTACGCTCACTTGCTATATCATCGCATTCCCAAAACCTTCCATTTCGCCTTCCTCTTGGCCAAGCGTCCTCCCACGCCCTGATCCCCCATCACCAACACCGCCCACGCCACATTCTCCCCCCATTCCTCCACAACACTGTCATTAAACGAGCCACTGGGCGCGTACGCGAAATCACGAGCCTGTGCATCAACGGGGTTCTATGTAGCGGGAAAAAAACCCGGCATGTTAGTAGTGCTCGCATCTGGTTTTCCCCCCCTTGTTTACTTGTCCCCAGCACGGGGCTGTGAAGACGTGTAAGCATGAGGGTGATAAGTGACGTACCTTCTCAACACAAACAGCCCACCCCGTAGGATAGTCCTCGATGGTGCACAGTGTTGCGTTGGCAACATAGGCGATGTCCGCGCAGGGCGCAGTGGGTCCGCGGCTGAGAAGCGTGGAACAGCACCCATCAGCGTAGGCAGAACCTATGTACATCTCGCAGATGGTCTCTGGGGGGTCTTGTGCGGTGGCGAAGAGGGGGAGGACGAAGGCTGTGAGAGCGAAGGAAGTGGTGGTGGAGGAGAATCTCATGATTGGCCTCGGTACGGGTGATGGTTTCTGCTTGAAAGTGAGCGGAGTGGTGATTGGTAGTTGAAGTAATTGACCTTGCTGGTTTGAATGATGGAGAGAACGGGGGTGATAAATTGACGAGTTTTTATACGCTTGCGTCTTTCGTCGATAGGGTAAGAACTGTCCTAATGAGCCGTTTTCATGCTGCTTTTTTCTTTTTTTGAGAAAGAACTCCGTGTGATTGTAATACGGCTACACGACCCGATATGCCGTGGCTGTACCCAGAATAACTATCTCAAACGGGTCCCCCAGTGGATGGCAAGTGATACCCACGGCAGCGCTAGGCCCGCAAATCCCTGGGTTGTCGATAACGCGATGAGTGAGGGCTAGTGATGGAAGCTTTGTGGATGGCTTGGGTTCCGAAGGTGACGAAATTAGAGAAGCAAGATATTCGGCATCTCTACGCGGCATTCAACGTCAGTCTTTCCAGCTTATAGAAGCACGACTCGAAGGAACATTGGGTTGTTATTTTCGTTTTTAATCCCCTGACCGGCCTCCGACGAGTGTCACATCCTTTATCTTTTAAGCTGATCGCTTGCCGTTCTCGTAACATAGCGGAACCTCCAACCCGCTCTGAGTGTTCGGACGGGGTCCGTCTCTCCATGTGCTCAGGTCTGAACGACAACCGAAATGCTTTTACGTTTCGGTACACTGTGCTCGCTCCAGTCCATGCGACTTGCTCTGCGTGATCAGGATAGGACGAGCAGAGAACAACGATATAGATATTGCGTCGAAACAGACCGAAAAGCGAAAGAAAGCAGAACAGGGTGGGAAGAATACGAAGTAGAAAAAGAAGAGGCGTGGTGTGTGGTTACGGCGCGAGCGGCACAGGTGGTACTGCTCCTGTGTTGCTGAAACTGTATCACCCACTGGATTAGTACTTGAGCTACTATGCTATGTAAGGTGGACTTCCAGAGACTGTTAATTAGATGCTAAATTAGCGCTGCGTTTTGGTAGTTATATTGTCTGGTGAATAGTTGGCCTGTGATAACACGTGCAATGATGGCCATCGTCGTCGACGCGGAATCAACGCCTAACCCTTGAGTTGACCATGTATCTACACACGCTTGTCAGCAGCCTACTTCTGCCACTCCAGTAACTTACACGCCCTCTTCCCCATTCAGCCTGACCCCTCTCTCAACAAGCTCCTCGATCCACCTCTGGAACTCTTTCCTCATCTCCGCCGGCAGAACATGCCCCTGTCCTTTCACAAAATGCTTTTCGACCTCTCCCTCAGCCCAAACGTCCTCTTCTTCCTCCACGCCCAACCAGTTCTCCTTCCCAGTAACACCCTCACCCCTCTCCAACCCCCTCCAAAGTACCACTCCCAACGGAAACGTCAACATCTTATCCGCCGTCCCATGCACTACCATAATCCTTCTCTTGCCCACCGTCTCGGCAATCTGCTGCAACTGCTCCGGGCTCTTGTGGTGCCAACCCGCAGCAATGGCCTGCAGCATGAAGCCCGGTTTCTCAAAATATTCCGGATGCTGCCGTTTCCAGAGTTCGTTTGCAGCGAAACGGTCGCCGTTTGTGGGGAAGGCTTGTTTGACATATTCGAGGGTATCAGGGGAGTCGAGCCAGGACTGGGTGTAGAGGTTATTTTTTACACCTTCGATTTGCGCACCGAGGGATTTGGGGATGAAGAGATTGGCGCGGTTCCAGAGGTTTTCAATAAAGCCCTGGATGTGTTAGTTGGTGGAGGGTGACCTGCGACGGACGAGGAGTTTGTTGAGGCGATGCAGAATCTGGGGTGAGCATGAGACATGACTGTCAATATGATCAATCAGAGCTTCACGGAGTACCATTCTCAAAGGTAGGGCCCTGTATACATTGCGAGCTTGCGCCTCATAACGCATCTTTAGAGTTGGTATCTCGTTGTTGTGTTGCATTGAAATGTGATTGAATAGGCCAAAAAAACAATTCATACTTACAGTAGTTCTGAACAAGTGCGCAGCAGTCGATACAAGCGACAGTGTGCAGATGCGCTCTGGTATCAGCATTGCCTGCGCCATTGTCAACTCTGTAATTCTTTGTGGCTACGACGCCAGTTCCATATCATGTACATCCAGAATCGGTAAACGCGGGGCACTAGAAGAGACTACACATATTGGCGACCATGTGCGACATGGAGAACAGGTGGGGGCGGGGTGGAGCGGAGCGGAAGTCGGCTACACCATCGAGATTGCAGGATGATGCTTGGTATCAGAAGTCGGAGCGATGTTTGACGCCTTTGGCGGCTGCGCCCCGGATACTTGTGTTCGCCACGCGGAAAATACAGCATCCGAAGTTTCTGGTGTTCAATTCTTGGGCATTGAATCCTCCCAGATGGTGGAGATGAAATGTAAATTGTAGGACTTACTATTTCTTGCGCAATCATGCCTCCCATACTGATGCCGATGACGTGTAACTCACGCTTGCCGGTCCAGCCAATATGATTGACGACTTCAACGATGTCTTTAGCCATCTCAGAGGTGGTGTATCGGGGATATCTTGGTTTATCCGAGTCGCCAATACCCCGGTTGTCGATCACCAAGGAAGAGTACTGGTCACCTTTGGTATGGGCAAAGTCTTTTGTCTGGCGCTGCCATGCATATTTCATGCCACCAAGACCCATGACCCACTACATTGCGTTAATAGCGACTCGAAAGTACTCCAACGTGCATCTAACGCAATCAAGATGCCCTAAGCGACCACTGTATTATGTGCGGAGTTACTCGCGGAGATGAGACACAGGGCAGAGAGGTTAAGACTTACCACGATATGTCGATCACCGTGGCCATGGACCTCGTAAGCGACGTTAATAGGGCCACCTCTATCCTTAGCAACAGCTACCTTGCCGTGCTTCTCTGGTTTGAGGTTCCATATGGTGTGGTCGTATTCTGGGTGTTTGAGCAGCTGTTCGACTGTTAAGGGAGCCATAGCTCGTGGTGATGTCGAGGGTGACCTTTAAGACTGGCTGGTTATGACACGACACGTTAGCGCTGTCCCGACGCACAGGTCAAAACAGAACCATGGGGACGCTGGATTGGTAATGCCTGACGTGAAGATGCGACGAGCGTTGTGGCGCAGCCAGTACGCAGCGTTTTGTGGTGTCCCCCTTGTGGCTACTGCCGCTCGGCACCCATCATTGGCAGTGGTTCGATGGTGCATCCTGGTACATGCGACAGGTACGCGAAAGCGGTATCTGGGGGCGTGAGAATATGGCTTACGTACTATTATGGGAGCGGAGCGAACGCTTAGCAAGCGTATTGATTGCAGTTTGTCGAAGAGACAGAGATAGTCGTTGATACAGAGTTGGCAGCGGCGTTGATGTGCAATTGATATTCCCGTGATCTCTGGTGGAGTCAACGTCATATATACAGCTAGCGCTCTTTACGCCTCAGCTAGCCCCTTTGAGCCTCCGATATTCGCGCTTAAGGCAGCTTACGCGCGAACTACGGCGGACGGCATTCTTACATGCAGCATACAGCATGCAGCATGCAGTAAGATGCTGATGTTCTAGCTCTACGCAGGATCACTTTGTAATTTCGGGCTGGACGTACATCTCTAGTCAGACTACACCTCCTTCACCTCCACACCTCGGTCGCGCTTGCCTCACACGACAGGCGGCGCCACTACAAAAGGCCAGACAAGCTCCTGCCTCAGGCGTTGCCCGTATATATTCGGCTATTCTGCGACAAGCCCTGTCCATGGGCCCCTCGACAGCGTTTCAGCTCGGCCAGCACTAGACCCCCCTCTCTGCCCGCGAAGCACCGGCCCTTACAAAACAACGCACAGCCCCGTATCCCCGCGAGGGAGCAAGCCGCCATGAATCCCTCGCAGAACGGCTACTATGCCACAGGCCCGCCGATGATGAACCCACCACCGCCGCGCCTCTTCGGCAGCGGCAGCTTCGACCCCTCGCAAATGCCCTCGGGCGCCATGTTCGCGCACGATGACATGGACGACCACAACGACGGCGGCGATGCAAAGAGACGGCGCATTGCAAGGGTACCTACACAGCGAGGAGGCCGCAGTAACGTGCTGACAGGCTGCAGGCGTGCGACATGTGCCGGAAGAAGAAGATCAAGTGCGACGGCAAGATGCCTCAGTGCACCCACTGCCTGAACTACAAGACGGAGTGCATCTTCACCCAGGTGGAGAAGAAGCGGCAGCCGCCGAAGGGCGCCAAGTACATCGAGGGCCTCGAGAACCGGCTCGCGCGTATGGAGTCGTTGATGCGCCTCTCCGGCGTCCTCCCCGACGACGACGACGGCAGCACCGACCTGGCGACGCTGGAGCGGCGCCTGGAAGCCCGGGTCGGAAGGTCGGCCACGCCCCGGACTAGCATAGACGACAGGCGGGCATCGGTAGTACCCCAGACAGGCTGCTCTACGGCGGACGGAACCCCTTCGCAGCTAGCCCAGCCCAGCCCCAGAAGCGGCACCGTCTCGCCGGAGCCAGAAAATCGAGCTGGCAGCGGCGACAAGGAGGAGGATGCGCTTGCAGAGATGATGTGCTCGCTGGTCACCAATAACTGCGGCGAGACACGATATATTGGTAGGCTCTGCTGCACGCACGCTATCCCACACGACTGCTAACATGACCAGGCTCCTCTTCCGGCTTCTCCATATTCTCGCCGAAAGGCATACAGTGGGTCAACGAGAAGACCGGGGACAACTCGTTCCGGGACATGATCTCCACTGCGGCTGTCGAAGACAACAAGTGGATACAGTGGCGGCCCGACGTGTTCCAGGACATCTTCAAGCGCCGCGTGTACAAAAAGCTACCGCCCAAGCACGAAGCACTGTCGCTCTTGAAGGACTACTTCGAGAACTTCAACTGCATGTTCCCGCTGTTCCACGAACCGACCTTCATGCACCTTGTGGACAAGCACTACTCGGACGACCCATACGAGGGGTCGGGGTGGTGGGCGAGCCTCAACGTCGCCCTAGCTTTCGCGCATCGACTGCGCGTCATGAGCAATTTAGTGCCGGCCGAGGAGGACGAGAAGGCGTGGCAGTACTTGAAGAACGCGATGAGTGTCATGGTCGAGCTCACCATGCGCAACACAGATCTGCTTAGTGTCCAGGCTCTTCTCGGAGTGGTAAGCGGAGTCCGTAGCGACTATAGCTTCACGAATTGACATTTTGCAGGGATTGTTCTTGCTTGGAACACCGAACCCTCAGCCGACCTACTTCTTCGTTGCAACCGCCATGCGACTTGCGCACAGCATTGGCTTACACAAAAAGGGCGCCAACTTCAGTCTCAACACTGCGGAAGTCGAGCAACGAAGGCGCGTCTTCTGGATCGCTTACATGTTAGACAAAGAGTGAGTATTCCCGATATTCGCTGTCGGCATCCCTAACCCTCGGTTAGCATCTGCTTGCGGTCCGGCAGACCGCCAGTACAGGACGACGACGATATGAACGTGGAACTACCCAGTGAAACACCACCCGATAATATCGGCAACATTCCGCTTTCGGATGGAAAGGGAGCAATGAACCTCTTTCACCTTATGTGTACTTTCTCCGTCATCCAGAGTAAAGTATACAAGGGCCTGTACTCTGTCAAGGCTTCCAAACAGACTGACGGTGAACTCCTCAACACCATTGGTGAGCTAGATAAGGAGCTAGAAGCATGGAAAGACGACATACCTCTGGAGTTCCGGCCTGAACATGACATCAAAGCCTCACATACTCCACTCATCCTTCAAGTAGCAGTACTGCATCTTGGCTACTACAACTGCCTAACGACGATCCATCGTATGAGCGTACATCACGGCTACTGGACGAGTCGGCTATCGAATTTTGCAATTCAAGGGCTGAACGCGCGGCCACTAAATCCTAGGGTCTTCATGTCTGCCCAGCTGTGTGTTCAAGCCGCCCGGGCGTCTATTCATCTCTTGAAGTACATACCGAAGGGCGATCTGTCGTGCGTATGGTTGGTCATCTACTTCCCAGTAACAGCGTTAGTCACGCTCTTCGCAAACATCCTACAGAACCCACAGGACACGAGGTCGCGATCAGATTTGAAGCTGATGAAGCTGGTAGTTAACTTCCTGAACATGCTCAACGACGACCAAGGAAGCGGCAGTGTAAAGAGAATGTGCACCGTCTGCGCCGAATTTGAGCGCATTGCGACCATAGTGCTTGAAAAGGCAGACCGTGAGCATGCGTCGCGGCGAAAGAGGAAGCAAGGGGACAGCGATCAAGATGCCCAGATCGAAGCGACTGCAGCGGAGCTTCTGTCAACAGGCCGAAACTCACATACGTCACCGCAACAGGTCACTACACCACAAAACAACCCATCGGAAGGCATGATCTTCAACCCCGACTTCCAGGGTTTCAACGAGGTAGGTTGCACATTGATCAAGGTGCGACAAGAATGCTAATCTTGACAGCCCTTCCCCTTCTCCCCGAACTTCACACACGCCTCCCTCCAAGCAAACAACCACATGGCGCAATACGGCTCCCCCGGAATTACGGCACAAATGCTGCAACAGCAGCAAGCCCTTCCCCTAACAACAAACGCAGACGTCAACGGCATCTCCTCGAATATCAACGCAATGGCCATGGGTCAATTCGACCAAACCTTCCACAACGTCCCGCAAGACCTTTGGAAAATGCCCATGACGCTCGAGTGGGATTGGGCAGATATGACGGGTGGCTTTTCGGGATACGAGAACGGGATCAGCATGAATGGGGTGCTGCCAGATTTTTCGAACACATCGGGGCATGGGACTAGTGAATTTAATCAAGGGGGTATGAATGGGGATGGGGGGCGGTGAATTACTTTTTCTACTCGATCGTATTCCACCACACTGCACAGCTTACGGGTTAGCTGTTTCGGGTGTGCTTGTGGGTTAACATCATTCTCGACTCAATCTCGGTCGCTCGGAAAATTACACATCTTGGAGTCTGATCAGAGGGAGGCTTTGTCGACATTTGAACTGTCGGTTTCCAAGTTCGTTTGCTTTTTTACGAATTTGACGGGCTTAACTCTTATGTATGATAATGTTTGGAGCTGGGATGGATATGTTTAGGTGCCTTGTTTTGTTTAATGTCTACAACTTTGACCTTGCCACGTTTCTCGGAGTTGGTAGTGGCACAGGAGTATGCACGATGAGGACATCTCGCTCCAGTCCCTCTCTCCGTGCAGACCGTCATCTGTAGCACCCCACTAAAGCTACGCTTACAACACGCCTCCCCCAAAATCGTACCGGACATGCTAGCTACAGGGCCGTTTTACCCCAACATACGTCATTCAAACCGCCAGCTACTAAAGCTGCACCTTCCACATTCGATCGTAGTGCCTATGCACATCACCACCGCCTCTGCCATTATCTACATTAAAGAGAAGTAAGAAGAAAAAAGAAGGAAAATGGTGAATATCACAGCCCTCCTCTCCACCCTCATCACCGCAAACCACATCCTGCACTATCACAATGTGCTAGATGCTATGGGGCATGTTAGTGTTCGTAACCCGGATACGAATACAACGTTCTTCATCGCTTTACAGCTCGGCCCCGCTGTTGTTTCCGGGCCCGAAGATATCGGCGAATACCTAGTCGAGGACGGGAGTCCTGTAAAGGGGACGATGGGGGGTTATGCGGAGAGATATATACACAGTGAGGTGTTGAAACGGTATCCGGATGTTAACGCCGTGGTACATAGTCATGCTGAGGACGTGTTGCCGTATACGGTTATCGAGACGGGATTAGAGCCCGTATATCATATGGCTGGGTTTCTTGGTACGTCCTCCTTTCCCCCGTCCAAGAACGAGCCTGGGGAATGCTTGTGAAAAGGTGGGGAAATTAATAAGCGTAGGTTCAAACGTGCCCAACTTCGACATCGAAACCGCATACCTGCCCTCCGATCCCCGGGATATGCTCGTCAGTCCCCTCCACCCCTTGTAACGAGATTGGATGCAAACACTGACAATATATACAGGTCAACAGCCCCCGCCTCGGCGCCGCTCTCGCTCAAACCCTCGGCACCAACAAAACATACCCCACAAGCCCCGCGCACACCACCATCTTGCAGCGTGGCCACGGTTTCGTAACAGTAGGGACAAGTGTAGAACAGGTAGTCGATTACGCATATTACGCTACTAGCAATGCTCGAGTGCAGACCAAGGCGCTCTTACTTGCGAGCGCGGCGAGCAAGACGGGCTCTGGAAGTGATGGAGGTGCGACGAGTGGTGGAGGAAATACAACAAGAGGTGGTGACGGAGTCAAGTATTTGAGTAAACAAGAGAGAAAGGATACGTCGAATATGAATGCGTGGATTGTGTTTAAGCCGTGGAAGCAGTGGGTTAAGGAGGTGGAGAGGAGTGGGCGGTATGTTAATGATTTGGGGAGTACGCCGACGCCGACGGGGAGTGGGGGATAAAGGGGTGCGTGCTTGATAGTAGGGGGAGGTAGTTGGGAAAGAAAAGGTTGACAGGGTAGGAAGATGAAGGGGAGTGAGATAAAGAGACAAGAAGGATTTTCACTGTCGTTTCGAAAACATATATGATACTATCGATAAGACAAATGCGGCAGAAAGTTCTACCACTCGATCGTCGAGTACGCCGTGTCAGCCAAAGCCCGCAGGTGACAGAATCCTTCCACTATAATATACAACCGTGCCACAGCGTATGCCGCAAAAAAGGGAACGTGTATGAGTACAGCCAGCCACCGAGGGATCTTATAAACGAGTTCGATGGGAGCGTGAAATGCGTGACTATCCACGCCCATAAAGTGCTTTGCAAACGGGCGTGCAAGGTGGTTTGAAATCACCACTGCAAAAAAGTATATCGCTGATGTACCCATGAGGATATGTTACCGGCCCGACTTACTCTACCCTTACTTTCATCCAACGCATGTATATATAGCTCCCCTCGTTCATAGCTATTTAATAAACTCAGTCCCTCATGTCTCTCTCCCACCATACGTGACAGGATAAATGTGTCAGACATGGTGCTCCACGACCTTCTGTATGTTTGTGCCCGAGGTATGTTTGTGCCTGAGACATGTTTGCTATATACGGTGCTCCACGGCCTTCTAGATGTTTTTGTCCTGGTTACCGGCGTATATATAGAGCTCTCATCCCCATAGTCAATACATCAAGCATTTCCCCATGTTCGATACCTGGTCCCATTGACAAAATGTAGCTATGCGCCAGAGCAGCTGCTCAACGCGCGTGGGGAAGGCGAAATGCCACGCAACAAGGCGTATTTCAAAGTATGTTAAGACGAAAAAGGTGCCGTAGAGTATGTCGTGTTTGATCAGGCCTCTGGGTGGCACGGTCCAGATGTTGGATAGTCGCTTCGGAGACGCGATGGTGGCCCTGTCTTTTGCCTTTGAAAATGTTACCTCGAAGCCTGTCCAGAAGGGTGCCACCATGCTCGTGCGGCTAATGGGCGGATTGATGTATTCTAAGGGCGAGACGCTGAAGCAGTCGGCTAGACTGTGGCCAACTTGGCTGAGGATATCTTCGAGACGAGTGCGGCACTCGAGCCGAATTAGCTCTTCGACGTCGAGCGGCTTGTGCCTCCAGAAGAAGAGGGTATTGATGGTGCAAAAGATGAAGCTTAGGGTGCAAAGCTCTAGCGTCGTGACGGCGAGCCGTTGCACCGCTCTCCCAATGATCTGCACCAAGAACCACACTATCTGGAGCACATTCAATAGGCGGGCGAAGCTGTCTGCTTTGTTCTTATCCCAGATCTCACGTCGGCTAATGCTCGGGTACGCGATTTGGCTCTTTGATATCAAACCTTTCATCTGATATGCGGTAACGGGGAGGCCGGTCAAGTCTTGACAGTGTAGTGTAACGCCGCCAATGTCGGCGAAAAACGCATGCCGCATGCTCCACGGCGACCCCTTTATGTGCTCCATGTTTTACAGTAACCGTGTACGTTGGTCTTGTGACAACGGCGCAGCCGTAGTAGATCCGTCGCCTATCTCGTTCTCTTGTAGCTGCCACTGCTCTTAAGCACACTGGAATCTTCGACGGCTTGCCGAGCAGACTGCCAATGCTCTGCTGCGAGGGCAGTGATCATTCCGGGGGAAAGCTAAACGACAATCATCCATCGGCCTTTGTTCTTGAAGAAGCCCATCCGACCAGATTTCTCGCCTGGGAGGTTGAGGAAGAGCGCGGACCAGCTTCCTAGGAACATGGTGATGAGACACGTCCAGAATATGTCAAAGATTCCACGGCCGTCGGGGCCTGATATCCATCCATATCTCATAGAAGAAGTTGGGGCTGGGAGGTTTCTTGGTGTTGCCATGGCGCCGAGATATGAGCGTCGTTGCTCGTCGACAGGCTGAGTGTACAAAGGGTTGGGAGAAGTGGGAGTCGGAACTATAGCAGAAAGGTGATAAAGGGAGCGATAGACATTGCTCTCTTCTTCGGTGCGAGACGTTGCTATGCGAAAGGGGTAGATTGCACTGTCTAGCTGGGCACCAGGGTCATCAACTCCGTGAAGGCTACCTTGTGTCCTCAGGGGCTACAACGCTGAGCATCAGCGTCCAAAATCCGCATTGCACGTATAACTCTTAACCATGTCCATCCAGCGCCACCAATATAAGACTCCATATTCGCGGGGCCCATACGTCCTCTCAAGGGCCTCGATAAACGACACGGCTGACTTCTGTCAATAGGCTACTAGTCGAGAAAGTGAGGAAATCATTGTGTGCCATTTTAACTATGGAGTGAGAAGACTCTGTAGTCACGAGAGAGGAGACTAGTCCTATTTTGGGAACAAGCGTGAAATAAGATGGCATCGAAAACCTGGGGCAGCTGCCTAGGCACGGGCCCTTTTGGCCCGGCCAACTGACAAGTTCCAATGTGTGAATATGGATAGGCAGTCTCAGGGCTGGAAATCCACAAATATGGTTGCACTGGAGGTCAATGAAATTGGTCACATTTTGATGTGTGGCGTACCCTCTTATCAGCTAGATGCCGCACGGCGAGTCCTTCGAGCTTACAAGAGAAAGTGAGAGACGGATACGGACGTGGTCTTCAATGCGAAGGGTAGTGTGCACTGCACGGCTTGCCTTGTTAAGCTCATTCATGTAACTCTTGTAATCCACTACACAACCTTCAAAGCCCGGGCAAACCCAATCCGGTTTGTTGGAGATTACAAGTGATGCGCACCACTTTATTTTTCGTGCTTGTATGCACTACTCGAGAATGAGCGCAACAAAAATCTAGGCAGCTCCTAAAACTCAGGCGCTGTGAATCCCTTCTGTCGTGCTTGGGTGCGCGTCGTTGGGAAGTGGGAACGGTAGAGATGGGGAGACTTGCCCTTTTTTAGCATAACTCCTTCACACCAATCATAATCAGGATCGTGTTGCCTGGCGCATGTGGAAAGAGGGTTGCGCTTCCAGTCGCAGTTGTCAACCGATTCTGGGAAAGCTCGAGAGGACGGCTGGAGTCCCCTCCTGCCGTGCGACACACCTATGTACCTCGACGCATCCGTTCCTGGGGCTGAGAATGTGTAAAGTCTCTTACTTCTTTCGCGCTCATCGTATGCGAAGCTACTTTCGCAACCTCCCAGAGATCGTGAACAGTGCGCATGCAGGAACAAATGAAGGATTGAACTGAGTTTATTTTGCATGAAACTACAGACGGTATATCTAGGTGAGTGACAATAAACAACGCTAGGGCGAGATAGGCAGCACCTTCTCACCCAGGGCGAGGTGCCACTGTACGTCAGGGTAAGAGAGACCGGAAACCGTGACACAACCTGTGGTGTTCGCGAGGCAAAGCCCAGCGCTGCGAGTAGAAGGTATCTGCGACAGAAGCTGTGACGGTTCATGAGGTGAGGACGTTCTGTGCGACACGTGTGTTTGTTTGTTGTTCCTTACACATCTCCATGAGCACCTTCTACTCTCAAGCTGCATCATAGACACATCATATAAATAGACCCTTCCTGCAGCCTGATCCAAGGCGGATACACGAACACAAAACGAATAACAGAACAGATCACAGAATATAATACAAATCATCTTTGCTTGGATGCTCCATTACCTACACCGTAACAGAAGCGCTTGCGGCTCGCCCCCAATTGCCCGCAGAGTCATTTGTCCGCCTTGTGGCCACTTTTACCACGACGACAAACTCCGTTCTTAATTCCGTAAGCCCACAGTCGAACACTCGCGTCTCGAGCTTTCCCCGATCCCTTCGTTTCGCGTTTGCAGCCTATATCTGAAGCAGCCATGACGACTCATCAGAATGCAGTCGACAACCTCTCGCAACAGATTAAGCAGTTATATGAGCGTGGCGAAAGTTTCCGTATATCTCACGGCTCAACAAACAGCACACGGCCCTCCACTATCAAGAATCGATCCAACATCATTCAGATTGGGCACCTGTCCAATGTCCTTAGGATTGACAAAGAGAAGAAGACCATCATAGTTGAGCCTAATGTACCCATGGAAAGGCTCGTCGAAGCCACACTGGAACACGGCTTGATTCCACCAGTGGTTATGGAATTCCCAGGCATCACAGTGGGAGGCGGATACGCTGGGACGTCCGGTGAGAGCAGCTCATTCAAACATGGTTACTTTGATCAAACGCTCAACTGGGTCGAGATGATCCTGGCTACCGGAGAAGTCGTCAAGTGTTCCAAAGCTGAGCGACCTGACCTATTCCATGGTGCTGCTGGAGCTGTCGGATCCCTCGGCGTGACGACCATGGTTGAGATACAACTCATCGATGCGAAGAAATTCGTTGAGGTAACCTATCACCCTGTCGGAAGTGTCGAAGAGGCGATAAGAAGCTGCGAGCTTCGCATATCGGATCTCGATCTGGATTACATCGATGGTATTCTCTTCTCTGAGACCCAAGGTGCGATCATAACCGGGCGCCTGACCGATGAACCAACCTCCGGGCTCAACATACAGACCTTCAGCAACGCAGAAGATCTCTGGTACTACCTGCACGTGCAGAAGCGCATATCAAACTCCACCGGGCCTGTGTCCGAAGCTATCCCGATTGCCGAGTACTGCTTTCGATATGATCGCGGAGGCTTCTGGGTTGGTGCCTCAGCATTCGAGTACTTCTCGTTTCCATTCAACGACTTCACACGCTGGTGGCTCGACGACTTCAATCATACCAGAATGCTCTACACCGCACTACACGCAAGTGGACAGTCGAAGACCTACATTGTCCAAGATCTTGCGCTGCCTTTTCGCACAGCAAAGCCCTTCATCGAATATGTGGCGTCTACCTTCAAGATCTGGCCTCTCTGGCTTTGTCCCCTCAAGCAATCTCCTCAACCTACAATCCATCCCTGTGACCCTGGTGCTGATTCCAACAGCAAACCGCCACCACACATACTAAATATCGGTCTCTGGGGTCCAGGTCCAAGGAACCACGACGCATTCGTCGCGCTCAACCGCGACCTGGAAAGCAAGCTACGCGAATTCGGTGGCATGAAATTGCTATACGCACATACGTATTACCAAGAAGAGGAATTTTGGCAAGTCTATCCTCAAGCCTGGTACGATGCGCTTCGTGATAAATACAACGCCCAATCTCTGCCGACGGTATATGACAAGGTCAAGGTAGATCTTGAGGCTGAGAAGCAAGAAACACAGACTTGGGGTAGCACGTTCACAGACACGTGGCCTATGGGTGGGATTTGGGCGATTAAAAAGGCGATTGAAAGTGGGACATATGTGCAGGCTAGAAACTCGGTGTGGAGGTCGCGCAAGTGAGTAAGCGGTGAAATGCGGGGCGAGGATCTACCTTTTCTACATACCTAGAATAGCAACAATAATAGGACTACTTTGACCATGTAGCCATCCACAATCCCTCATGTCCATGATGGTTGATTAATTTTTTTTTTGCTTGAGCAAATATTTTTACACGTAGAACGTTTCGTTCGTATGTGCGAGGGAAAGTCAGCTTTGAAGGTTTCAGGCATGTTCGGTGGATAGAAAGTACAAAGCAATTGTTTTGCAACTCAACGCCCAAATGAGTTATGACTGTTTTCGAAATACCTGACCGGTCCACTTTGCCTAGGCTCGGTACCGCCCAAACATTGCCCACCATAGTGAAATTGGCGTACAAAGACATTTCAGCCGTTATCCACCTTGCAACAACTGCAGCAAGCGTAAAACCCATTTATACTCTTTATGTTTGATGTTGTTGGCTTTGTGGCAGCTTTAAAATGCCACCAGGAACTAGGAAACAACTCCAACCTACCCTCCTTCAGTCAGTTATCAACCATATTGCATCTGGATAGAACAGCGCAGAGGTTGAGAGGGCCGCAGGGGTTACCTTCAAGTGCATACAGCGGATTCAGATGAATCTTGAGTACTAGGGGGTACCTTACCCGCCTAGAAATGTACAACTTTGTTGACCCACAATACTCTGGCAGTCACAACTTGATGGGCTCAAAGCATA
>ML976348.1:1309-15031 GCA_010015635.1 Clathrospora elynae
GGATAGTCAAGTGGGAAAAGTGCTTGACCTGGTTCTCTTAAATTTCCTGTTTTGGCATGTGATGGGCTAGGCCCATGCAGTTCTACATGTGAGGGCTAGGCCCGCATGTAGAGACCCACAAGTGGGTCTGAGAGTGGAGTTGTTCCTGTGATGGGCTAGGCCCATGCAGTTCTACATGTGAGGGCTAGGCCCGCATGTAGAGACCCACAAGTGGGTCTGAGAGTGGAGTTGTTCCACCTCATTGTGCATAAATATCGACTATGCAAGTTGAATACTGTTCATTCAACTTGTGCCTGCCTTTTGGCCCAGTGGTCTAGTGCATATAGTCGTGCCTATTACCTTTTAGGTTTAGATCCTTACAGGCAGGTTATAAAAAGAGCGTCAGTTCAAATCTGGCTCCCATCACCTTTGCCTTACTTTCCAAAAAATGCCTTGGGCAAGCACTCCTAGTACGTTGCCTTTGGGCAGCCAAAGACTCAGGGTCAGAACCCTCACCATCCCTTATACTTTCAGAGACTCCTTCCTCTTGAAAACCACCATCTCCTTTACCAGAGGGGCTACTGCTCCTCTTGTTCTCCATAGTCTCAGACTCGCATAGAACATTAAATTAATCAATCAATCAATCAATCAATCTCCACACGCTCGGACCCCGGCAGGTATTTCGAAAACCACCCATAGTACTACAATGTACCTCACGGGCGAGTCGGCCACACAAGCGAGTCGACCACCTGCGCCAAGCCCCCACCAACAATAACCTACAATACAATACAATGCAACAACAACAACAACAGAGTGAACTGCCAGCTTCACAAGAGGGCAGAATACAGCTTACACTAGAGGCTATCAAATGCATTACAACACTATCCCAGAGACGCGCTGTAAAAATCTACCATGTTCCGCAAACACCACTAGGCAACCGACGCGCTGGAACAGCATTTTGATACGATTGCACGCCCAACTCAATGAAGCTTCTTAAAACAGAGGAACAGATAATTGTTCAGCATATACTCAACCTTGACGCGCGTAGGTTTTGTCTGAAAACTTTACCACCCACCTGCGCCAGTTGAAGTGCTGATACTCTCTAGAGAAGCGCATGCAAAGTAATGCAACTGCGTGTTATAACTCGTGTCGATTTTTACAGCAGGGATTTGTCAGGCCAGTTTGCTTGAGCGCTTTGTATATGGTGTCTTATTTTGGAGGCTTGTCTCTTCAATAATTGTCTGGTACTCAATCTTTGGATTTTTCCTGCAGATTCTGTAGAATAATCTCTTCTCCCGATGAGTATGTACAGGAGGCTGGCCAGTTCTTGGTAGTGATTGCACAGTGTTTTCCCCCCCACCTGCGCAGTGTTCTTATCTGCCACCTTCCTCTGTGACACCCCCTCTTCAAGACATGATATAATCAATGCACATGTTGCAATTGAAAGCTTAACCCTAGGTGCGCAATTCGCACTAATTTCCTGGAGGATTTTACGTTGTTGAGGCATGTTATATGGTCTTGAAGTTTGACGTGTTTTTTGGTGTTGCGGGGGGTGGCTGTGAGACTTTACCGATAGTACTGTATATATATAACAGGGTCGTGGACTAGTATTTCATGGAAAAAGAACTCAAGCCTGTGGCATTCACAAAACCACTAGCGGCATGAGATCTAATAATGTTCGCAGACCATGTGCAGTGGATGGAGACGCAGAGTAATGAGTCGCCTTCAGCAATCGTCACACTTTGGGGCTTGGGCTCGGAAATGTGAAGACGGAGCCGGGGTGGCTATTGTGAAGATAGCGGAAGAGACAAGATCAGTCCCGTTTTATTACGACGGTAGAGTTGCGGTGCTAGACACGCAAATTGAGCGTGCCCAAGTATGCGAGGGGAAAAGTATCTAACGGGGAGTTAGTGGAGGGGCTGTTGAGGGATACGAACTGGACGACGGGTGCTTTCTAGTTTACCACAGCTGCTAACAATACATCACGAGTCAAATTGGACTACACTATCTGTGTTTCTAGAGTTCCTCAAAGGCCATGCCCATGCTGTTAATAATCTCCACGGACTCTGTCGATCTCAGGTCGGGATGCCTCGGGAGGAGGGCACTCAGGCTACATTGTAAGTTGCATTATAAGTCTTTTAGAAATTCTGCGTGGACCATCGTAATAAGTTATAATCAGAGTTTGCATGTTAAGGGATTCCAAGATTAAGACCAGACGAGACGAGGTAAGGTCGGTGTTTGAGGTTTCGCCGTGTGTGCCGACGATGATGATGATGATCGCGCCGCATCGGGCTGTGGATCCGGAGATCACGAAGTTGGGCATGACGTCTTCGACTCTCAGGCATGCGACTTTGGATGATACAAAGATAATAGCAACCCAACTTTAATTATTACACATATACATCTTGCCATCTACTATCGTGTAATCCCCAATACTCGTGAACATCACCTACTGCGTTCCGTTGACTTTCACCACCATCAACATGGGCAACACACAATCGACAGTGCGCTATCTCGCGCCCGCGTCGTTTGCCTACGACTTCGCCGCGCAACAGTATGGCCTTCTCTCCAAGCCCAATATGCTGGACATTCACAACAGGAATCTCGCGGCCTTTTCACCATACCCGTACTTCATTGGCGCCTTCTTCTTCCCGCAGCAGATATTCCAGCTGTTCTGGCTTTGGAAGCTCTGGAAGCAAGATGGAAATGCGCAAGAGAACGCGATGATGAACAAGTTTGCGTGGGTGTACAGCTTGGGAAATGTGTGTATCGGAAGTGAGTCTTTTACTTCAGTGCCTCGAACAAGATGTTCTTGTACGAGTGCTAATGCGCGATTAGCCTGGATGTTCTTCTGGAACTCCAACAACCTTGAAGTCTCCAACGTCTTCGTCATCATCAATACGTTCGCGCAACTCGGCTACATAGCCACGACCCTCGAGCCGCTCGACACGCGCTCAACGCCCAACTTCCTCACGCACATCGTCGCAAAGACATTCGCGGGTATCGGCGTGCTCGATCTGCTGCACAACACGGCTGCGGCCTACTACGTGGGCGTCGAGCCTAGTTCGCTCGTCCAGGTCGCTACTGGTGTCGGCTTCGCGGCGGCTGCGAGCATGAGCGATTGGATACTCGGGAGCTGCTTGGTGTACGATCTCGTTGCGCTGGCGTGCGGACAGCATGGTGGCTGGTCGAGGCTGTTGGGCGGATACGCAGCGATGGCGGCAGGTATCGTGGGCTTTAAGAACTTCTTCTAGTATGTTTGTTTGGCTCCGTCGCATCAAAGATCGTGCTGACGGGTTGCAGTCCCAGGTGGAAAGCTCAGAATGAGGCGGAGTACTCGAGAGTCGACCAGGGTGATGATGTTGTTTGAGTGGAGGGCACTGAGGCCCTTGTCAGTTCATTGGACGCTTCCACGAGACATGTACGCAGATCAATGCATAACAAGTTTCCTTCATCGTTAGCGTCAGCGTGACTCCGACTTCCCTTGATCTTCACGAGAGCGTCTAGAGTCTAGAGCGACAGCTGTTAATCCCATGCGCTTTCAGTCTCAAGTACACGCGGCTCATTGGCAACAAGCCTGATTGATGGGCAGATTTGAGTTGCATGTCTCGGCCATGTTAGTGGGGTTTATTAGTTGTCGCAATCGAAGGACCCTGAGAAGGGGCACATGGAGGAGAATCGCCACCGCGCTGGACTTGTTAGAGTTAGACACCATCGCGAATCGTACAAGATATCCGCAGTGTGGAGATGTGGTGGTAATCAAGGCGTGTCGCGTGAGCCATTCGGCGCGGTTTCCGCCCGACGCAGTCTCAGATGAGATGCTGCGCCAAGGCCGCGAGTGATCGTGTGCTGCAGCGGTGAGATAAGGCTTATCTGTCACTCATAACATCCCACCCGCACAAGTCACAACTGGGTACTTGCAGTCCGAATCGATGCTCGGGGCCGTCATGCCTGGCCTAGTCGCGGCTTGCGGCGCTTGTCTTCGTATCGGGTCATGAGAGCCCGTCGGGGGATCATTGGGCATGTGGGGAGCGCGTGAGACCGCTAGGGTAGGTAGGCAAGGTGACTGTTTACGGCCGCGCGCTCTCAGTATCATTTACCTTTGCGTGAAACGTCTTGTCCTCTTCCTGCTTCTCCTCATCGCCAGTTTTCTGCATCTTGTGGCCATTTGGTTTGTTTCGAATCTTCTTTGTCGCACCCCAAGTTGTATCGACAACCGATCGGACCACCGACGTCAGCGTACCGCACACTTGAACACCGATTCAAGGGCTTGATCTCGGGTTCGATTACCGAGGACTGGACAGGAGGTGGAAAGAAAGAAGACCGTTGCTCCTTCCTCAACTCGAACCGACCGCGTCCCGATACATGGCACCATGCCACCCTACCTATCTCCCCTACACATAGCCCGGCCCTCGATACCCGCGACCTGCGAACCTGCGAACGAATTCCTCTACCACTTATCAGCGGCCTTACATACCTGCGTACCTACGAATCTCGCATTCATATCTACACTGCTCGGAACTTGCAGCATCGTGTCATGGCTGTTCGCACAGCTACCGCAGATATACAAGAATCACAAGTTGAAGTCTACGTCAGGACTTAGCGCGTTTTTCTTATCAGAATGGCTGCTGGGTGATATTACGAACTTGCTAGGGTGCCTGTTCACCGGCCAGGCGTCATGGCAAATCATTATTGCTGGATACTACGTTTTCGTGGACTGCTGCCTATGCGCTCAGTGGGTATGGTATGAGATGCTACATCACGGACGACCACTACGACCGATCTGGGGACGGTTGAATGGCTCCGGTAACGGAAGCGCGGGAACTGGAAGTTCTGGTATGTATCAGGTTCCCAACAGTCCGACCGATGCCAAGGACAATACCCAGGACAGCTCAGCGCAAGATGTGCCACGTTCGAGCCCCAGGGAGACTTTCCGGATACCGAACTTTGCCCGCTCATCGAACCCGGTACAAGAGTCGTGGCAGAACACACCATCTAGCGGCTCTCCAAACCCCAACATCCGTAGAGTAGCTGCGTCGAGCTCACCCATGCCATCACCGAAGACAGTTCTATACATTACTCTACTCATGGCCGTACTATCTAATACTTCGGCCGCAACGCCAGTGACTCCCTTCGCCCCAGGCCTCGCCAGAGCTCGCAGCCTTTCCGCATACACTGCAACCACAGACAATGCGCCTAACGCCTCCGAGATGGCCGGTAAAGTCTTCTCCTGGATGAGCACATTTCTCTACCTAGGCTCCCGGCTCCCCCAACTCTACATGAACCAAGTCCGCAAATCGACCGCCGGCCTCTCTCCAACCCTCTTCGCAGCTGCCTTCTTTGGCAACCTCTTCTACTCGAGCTCCCTCCTCGCGAACCCGTGTGCCTGGTATGACTACGCAGCTGGCGAAGGATTCGGCTGGGTGGGGCCTGAGGGGAGTGTAAGGGAAGACTGGGTCCTCCGCGCAACGCCTTTCTTCCTCGGCGCAGCAGGCGTCCTCCTCATGGACGCGGCCGTCGGCCTCCAGTTCTGGTACTTTGGCGATGCGCAACCGCGGGGTCGCAGCTCCCTCCCCCGCGACGACGAAGTCATCATCACCGTCGACGACCACGGCAAGCTCGTGCGGAAGAGTTTGCATTGGCGCCGCGTGAGCGGTTGGATGAGGGGGTGGGCGCCCGCTGTCAGTGTGGCTGCGACGCCGAATGTTAGTCGGGCGAATACGCCTGTTGATACGCCGAGGGGTGCGAGTCCGGCAAGCTTAGGGGGCTCGAGCAAGAGCATTCCGATCAAGGGGAGTGCGCTGGATGAGGCCAGGGCGCTGTTGGGGACGAACAGTCACGCGAGTCCGAGGAATTATGGGGCAGTTGGGTCACCAAGGTAGATATAGAATTGGCTTTATGGGGGCGTTTGGCTGTGGTTGCATTTGCATTGTGTAAGGCGATGATTTGGAGTTTCTGGATATTCGCATCCATGTTCCGTGGCATATCATTCTAGCATTTTATAGGGCGTTTTTGAAATGACTATACAATGAAGATTCATAACTATCTTGTAGCGATGTTTCTTGAAAGTCATCCAGCGCGATGCTGGCTGCAGCGAAGCACAGGCAATAACTGTGGTCCACAAAATCACAGACGCTCGCCTTTTGATAAATTTGGAACATGTTCCACGCTGCACGGATAAAAGGGTGTTACAAGGGTGCATAACGTTTGGCGAAAGTGGCATGGGATGTGTGAGGGAATTTGAAGTTCGGTGGGCATGAAGCAAAGCCTGTTCATGCGTGGATCAACAAACGCATCACCAATTGGAAATGGAGGCGTGGGATGATGCCCATGAACAGGCTCGATGCGGAACTCGGTCTCTCGGGAATGCAAATTGTTCGCGCGTTGGCCGTGAGGCAAAAGCATCGCTTTAATTGGAAAGGCTTATCTCTGGCGCAGAACGAGACCCTTGCTAGAGCTCTCGGCAAGTCGCGTTCGTCATCGCAAAGAAAAAGTTGATCACCTCCAGACACCGAGAGCCATTCTTACCCCCTTCAGTCCGCCCTTCCTACTACCATCTCTACGCATCAATGGCTCCCAACATGCGGTCGCTCGCTACAGCCAAGGTGTTGTCGCAGGTTCAGCTGGCTGGACGCCGGACCTACACCACACAGCGCCCGTCTCTCATCGCCAACAGGGCGCAATGGACATCGCGGCCTACGCAGTACCAGATCGCGCTGCGCCAGTCGATCCGCCAGCAGTCGAGCGAAGCGCCGAAGCCGAAGCCCACGAAGCGGTTTCGCTTCCTGCGCTGGACATGGCGCCTCACCTACATCTCCGCCCTGGCCGGCCTTGGATGGGTTGGTTACGGCATCTACGAGACTCGCAATCCCGCCGACCAGCCGCCGCCCGACCCGAGCAAGAAGACGCTCGTCGTCCTGGGTAAGTGCTGACTGCAGCTTGCCATGGGCACTGAATCTGGTCTAACACGGCCAGGCACTGGCTGGGGCGCCGTCTCGCTGCTGAAGAAGCTCGACACGGAGAACTACAACGTCATTGTCGTCTCGCCGCGCAACTACTTCCTCTTCACCCCGCTGCTGCCCTCGTGCACAGTCGGAACCATCGAGCACCGCTCCATCATGGAGCCCATCCGCAACTTTCTGCGCCACAAGAAGGCCGCCGTCAAGTACTACGAGGCTGAAGCCACAAAGATTGACTACGAGAAGCGCGTCGTCTACATAAGCGACGACTCGGATATCAAGGGCGACAGCCACCAGACTGAGGTGCCCTTCGACATGCTTGTCGTCGGCGTCGGTGCCGAAAACGCGACATTCGGTGCGTCACGTGCACACTCCAACTGCAACGGAGCTAACACCCGCCAGGTATCCCCGGCGTCAAGGAAAATGGCCTCTTCCTAAAAGAGGTCGGCGACGCCCAGCGCATCCGCGCCCGCATCATGGACTGCTGCGAGACGGCCACCTTCAAGGACCAGTCGGACGAGGAGAAGAAGCGCCTGCTGCACATGGTGGTCGTGGGTGGAGGGCCCACGGGTGTTGAGTTTGCCGGTGAACTTCAGGATTTCTTCCACTCCGATCTGAAGAAATGGATCCCGGAGATCCAGGAGAACTTCAAGGTCACCCTCGTCGAGGCGCTGCCCAACGTGCTGCCCATGTTTTCCAAGCAGCTGATTGACTACACCGAGAAGACGTTCAAAGAAGAGACCATCACCATCCGTACAAAGACCATGGTCAAGAACGTCACCGACAAGTACCTCGAGGCCGAGTCAGTTGGCCCCGATGGCAAGAAGCGCGTTGAGAAGATCCCCTTTGGTCTGCTCGTCTGGGCTACCGGTAACGCCCTGCGACCCCTGGTCAAGGACCTCATCAACCAGATCCCCGCACAAAAGGATTCGCGCCGTGGCCTCGCCGTGAACGAGTACCTTGTCGTCAAGGGCACTGAGAACGTTTGGGCTGTCGGTGACTGTGCTGTCGCCAACTACGCCCCCACTGCCCAGGTCGCTGCCCAGGAGGGTGCTTTCCTCGCCCGCATGTTCAATCAAATGGCCAAGACTCAAGACATCGAGGCCGAACTGGCAGAACTCTCCATTGCCCAGGAAAAGGCTCCCGGCAAGGAGGCTCGCGATCAGATCTTCAACGAGATCAAGGCACTGCAGCAGCGGGTCCGGAGGATCAAGCAGATTGGTCCATTTGAGTACTCTCACCAGGGCTCGCTCGCCTACATTGGTTCCGAGAAGGCCGTTGCCGATATCTCCTGGTTCGCCGGCAACATTGCTTCCGGTGGTACCGTCACCTACATCTTCTGGCGCAGCGCATACCTCAGCATGTGCTTCAGCACCCGCAACAGGATCCTGGTCATCATGGATTGGGCAAAGGCCAAGTGCTTCGGTCGCGATGTGTCGCGTGTATAGAAACACATGTCTGCCTGCCTCAGCTCCTTTTCCGAGATTCCCTAAAAACTTCATAGAAGGAGTCATGCGTAGTGGTTCCTCCCATATATACAAAATTTCCCGGCTTCCTGTGCGATTACTGACATCTTGTATAAATGTGTACTGCCTATCAACGGTTCTTCGGGTCTTTGGTCTGGGCAATACATTGTTCTGGTCGATCTCGGCGTTGGGTGGTTTTTCTTGGTACAGGCTATTCTTACATCCGATAAATAAGATTTTCTATCTGTTTTTTCACTTGCGTGCTTCATCATCATCATCATCATCACTAAAGAGACAAGAAAAGGGGGAACAAAATGAAAAGACGGTCAAGTTCCAACTCCATTGATACAGGATCTGAGGTCATTGAAGTCTTTGAAAAGAGCTTTTGACACATCGTTCTTGGCGAAAGTCCGGTTCCTACTAGCCATCACGATGCTAATCATGGTGCGTAGCATGCGTAGGATACTTGTCATAATCCAAACCCTTTGCATCCGCCGTAAACCCAATCCTATTCTCAATCACCGTGTTTTTTCCCTGTGGGACGACGGCGCCTATAAAGGTAAACACGGCCAATCAGCTCACAAATTCTTTCTTATTCCCCTCTCTCTTTATCTCGCACCCCATAAAACCCCCTGCAAGTGAAAAAAAAAAGGGGGGAAAACCTACCAAACTTAGGATGCACAAACACGCCGGCCACAAACGGATCCACCCTCCCCTTCTCGAGCCCTTGGGTGATGAGATCCCAGTTTACGCATTCGTGTGCTATGCTCCGATTTCCTGTGGGCAGGGGCGTGTTGTCGAGCCAGCGGAGGGTTAAGGGGGTTTCGTCTGCCTTGCATTTTATGCCTTCGATTAACATTTCTAGGCAGTGTACTGTTGGGTGTGTGTGTGTATTAGTATTATTATTAGTGTGCTGGGATGTGAAGATAGAGCAGAAGAAAGGAGAAGGGGATGAGGACGTACAGTTATGCTCAAGTTGCAATCCCCGCTCCTCCTCTGTCATATTAGGGAAATAGCGCTCAGGAAAGTAGCCCTGATATATCCTCTTCACGCAGTGCAGCTGGTGCATAAACGCGTAGTTTGCTACGTAGTCACCGTTTGGCAACTGCACGCCTTGGTCTAAGCGCTCTAGCTTGGCCATATACTCGTATGGCACTGAAGTGAAGAAGTACTCCATTAGTTTTGACCAGCGCGCGTCACCCTCGTCGGACGGGTGGCCTACGAGGGTGGTGGAGTGGTCGTGCGAGGACGACGACTCTGTGGATGCGAAGGTTGTGGGCTCGTAGCGGATGTAGGGTCGTAGTGGCGCTGTTTTTTTTACACGTTAACGAGTGTGGTTTTTGGGGAGTGGAGGGGGAGGACGTACAGTCGATGACTGAGGCACCATGTAGTCGTTCCTTTTTCCAGTACATGGACGTTATGCTAACAGTGACCGCTGTGTAGGCTGCCAGAAAAACGAACCCGGCAAAAGCAAAGAGTAACCGCCGTTTTAGATGGCTGCCTCGCTGCTGAACTCTTGAGAACCTGCCTTCGAATAGTAAGTCTTCAGACTCGCTACCGGACTGCGACGATACATCGACATCTGAGACTGGGGTGTAACTTTGCTTCTCCCGGGGCATGGCCATGCTGAGCTAGGCTGGTTGAGACTTGGGTTGTTTGGGTGAGGTTGTTGGGAGTGGGTGCGGAGTAAAGATAATGAAGCTCGAGAAAAGTAAACTGACACTTTGACGGTGGGACTATGTGCCTACCTGATCCTAATCGTTGACCACGAAGGCTTATCGAACCGCATGTATGCAATACGTCACACAGGGGGCAAAGGATTGTGTGGGCCAGCTTCAAGCGATGAACATTCGTGTTCGTATTGACAGACGCCTGATAAGAGCGACCAGGGATTTTATCATACCATAGCACGTCTTTGCCTCGCGACATTTGTCTTCAAGCGGAAGACGATAGGCTTGCAACCCACTTTGCTGCGTTGAGAGCAGTGCAGCTTCATCTTCATGTGGAAGGTGGATTACTCCGGTCTTCTTGGCAGTTGCCTATGTAGCTTACAAAGTGCATATTTCAAGTCTTACATGCGCTACTATCAGGTATGTATGTATGGACCCACTATGAGCCTAGGATTAAGAATCCTGTAACTTGACGTTCAGAGACGTCCATGGATCGACGCACAGCTATCCTAGCTCCCCACTGGATGCCAACGGATACCACGGTCGAAACTTCGGGTATCCTTTTTCGGTGTATAAAGTCACACTCCAACGCACAAAACTGCAATAAATCTTCCGTCAGATCTACCATCTTACCGAACCTTACCTTTTCATCTATCCCAATCGTCAAACGGGGCCGGCGGAAATATCAATACCATGCAGTTCAAACACATTGCTGTTTCCCTTCTCGTCTCAGGGGTGCTTGCTGCTCCCACTCCCATGGCTGGTAAGAGCCTCTGTTTATGATTTTCTCTTCTGTGGCTGATATAGAGTAGAGGGCAAGCGAGAGATCTACTCGGACAACGTATGGACTCGCGACGCTGAGTTAGATTCTGACAATATCTGGACAAAGAAGCGTGAACTGGACGAGGATAACATCTGGACCAAGAAGCGGGAGCTCGACGACGATAACATCTGGACTCGCGACGCTGAGTTAGATTCTGACAATATCTGGACAAAGAAGCGTGAACTGGACGATGATAACATCTGGACCAAGAAGCGGGAGCTCGACGACGATAACATCTGGACCAAGAAGCGGGAGCTCGACGACGATAACATCTGGACCAAGAAGCGGGAGCTCGACGACGATAACATCTGGACCAAGAAGCGGGAGCTCGACGACGATAACATCTGGACCAAGAAGCGGGAGCTCGACGACGATAACATCTGGACCAAGAAGCGGGAGCTCGACGACGATAACATCTGGACCAAGAAGCGGGAGCTCGACGACGATAACATCTGGACTCGCAAGGTTGAGCTCGACGACGACAGCGTTTGGACTAAGAAGCGGGATGCTGAGTTGGATTCTGACAACATCTGGACCAAGCGAACGGCCGCTTGATGCGGCAAAACCTCCGTCTTCTCCACAAGATCCTCTAATCACGCGAGATCTTTTTTTGGTAGTAGGATGCGGGGGAAGTTTTGTGAAATGTGGCTGACATGCAGGCTTGGGATATAGGTTTGGTCGGGGGATAGTTATCATGTACATTTTCATGATAGTCATTCATTTAGTAGCGTCGAATATACATAATCATTGTAGTGTACTGCAAGATAAACAAGTATTTCCATGAAAAAATAAACGTCTCCCCTGTGCGTGACCATGTCCCATAGCTCCTTTGATAAGTTTTATTTGGAAGATGAGTGGCCCCATGGTCTAATTCGGGGGTAAGTTTAGACGCCTTCGCAGAACCATGCGACCGTAGTGCATGTCCTGATTTTTTCCTGATTTCTTTTGGTAGTGTTCCAGGTCTCCATGTAGGAAAAAGGAGGGACAATGTCGCAAGAGTCCGCCAGGGTTACTGCTGCATCATGGTCCGGCCGAAGCGCTTGAAATTCATCACCTCGAACGAAGGTGCAATGATATAGGTCCGTGATGACGGAGAATACCTTAATTTCTAATAGGAAGCTGTGAATGCAAAGTGTGGGGTAGTGCTTACAGTCAGCTCCAATAATATTAAACTTTCGCAATGCGCATCTTACTGATGTTGTCAACGGCCGCTAATGCACTATACCTAGTTAAGAAGTTGACAAAAGAAATCTGTACTCGGGGTTTACGATGTGTAAGCGGTAGTCATTTAGCTTGAATTTTGAGGGATTCTGGACGCACAGCCTAAGTTGCAAAGGGAAGGTAGTGTGATTTAAAGCGCATATGTTGTTATCGAAACCCTTGCGTATTGCCCGATCTTGGCCGCGTTGAGAAAGTAGTGCGGTGGAGTGCTTTAGATACATGTCGGGATTCTAAATTGACGTTTGTGGATAGGCCTGCGGGAGAGGTGGGTTGCATGGTTGACGAGCTATAGGCGCAGGGAAACGTCAGTAACCACTTCCCTGAATCACGTCCCTCTCTTCGGATGCTCTGACGGCGTTGGCCCTCAACCCGATCTTCTTTTGTTGTCTATTTTTTTTGTTGACTAGATGGCTCAACCGGAGAAGCCGATCTACTCACATTACCAGCATGTTCCAGGAGATGAGTCTTCTCAGTCATCTGAGCATGATGACCAAATTGAGACTTCATTACCATGGAACCGGACACGGCGGAAATGCTCTTTGAAGAATCGACTTCTCGTCGCTTTTGGAGTCAGCCTACTGGTCATCGTGTACTCTGCAGTACTCTTGAAGTTTTCGTCAATATGGTCGAAGAAAGAGCGGCTACACGGCGCTGCGGTTGTTGACAGTAAGTAGAAAAAGTCGATAGGCCCATCGCCTGAATGATTTCAGCACCTTATCCGCATCCTACCTGCATTTAGAGAGGTTTGCGACGAGCTCCAGCCTACGTTATCTGGTTGTCACCTGCCTAGAGTACACCTGTGGACTAACGACCACCGTCCCAGCACCTCTCCGAAGCTTCATGCACTACGAGCCAACCTACCTAATGATGGGAGAAGAGTCTAAAGACTACAAGTTGATGGGCAAGCCGAGTGACGAATTGGACACAGCCTGGGAAGAGCTCATGAAGGATTTCTTCACCGAGGTCCCTTACTCGTACGTAGCGAGCGTTGGCCGGCTGAACGAGGCCATCCCCATGGAACGCGGCGGCTTCCTCGCTACCTACTCTTTCATGCACCAGATACACTGTCTGGTACGTCAACACATGTCCCCCTTGAGTTTTCACATGTTTCTGACACATGGCAAGAAACGCCTCCACCATTCATACTGGCCGGACCGCTATTTCCCAAACACGACGCAACAAGATAGAGTAAACTTACAAGAGCACAACTGTACGTCTCACACATTATCGAGCTTGATGACTCTTTGTCTAACGCCCAACTCCGTCACAGTGCACTGTCTGCAAATGCTGCTCAAAGCCGTCATGTGCAAAGCAGACACGAACCCAGAGACGCTACACTGGGTAGACGAAAGCAGATTCCCGCTCGGCAATCGCTCATCCCCCCACGAATGCGTCAACTGGGACTTCTTGATGAAGGGCATGCGACAGAACCGCATTGATCCTTTCAAGCCTGGGGTACTGGTGCATCCGAAGTTCGGGCCGGTGGTGCCAGATGGGAGGAACTCTGTGATTGATGAGAAGGAGAAGCATCGTTTTGTTATTAACGGGACGACGTTACTTGTTTCCGAGACGGATGTAAAGTGATCAATGGGATTTGTACATAG
>ML976349.1:0-14984 GCA_010015635.1 Clathrospora elynae
GACATGGATGGGATCCGTCTATTCCTTTCTTGTTTAGCTTGTAAATAAGCGAAGCACACTGAAAACTCGTCAGTGTTCCTCCATAGCTCTCTATCAATTCGACCTTGTTACCAGGCAACTGCATACTTTGCGTGACCCTTACAGCGCACAGCCAACAGCTTATCAGCCATATCACGTACAGCCGCGTACGTAGGCAAAAATCCTTGTTGGTCTAGGTCCAGTATATAACTGACAATCACCTCCTCCTCTAGCTCAGTGAGCTTCTTTGAATTGGGCTGGCAATTGCATTGGGCAGGCTTCCCAGAGCATTGGCAGCGGAGCATTGTTTCAGCTACATCATAGACTGCAGCAGCAGGTTAATTGCCTTGGATCTGTTTTGCATTAATAGAGGAGATAGCAAGCTGAATATCCGCTTCATTTGAAGATAATTAGGTAACGTTGTGTGGAGCCATTATAGGTTAAGATAAGATAGGTGCGCAAACTTGGTGGGGTGCGCCGCTTGCTTGTACGCGCCGCTCGCTTATAAAACACGTTATCAAGTTTAGTAATAAGTGCTCAGTACAGAGAGGCTCTGGCAAGAATTCTAAGTGGTCCTTCTGGTTTCTGGGTAAGAAATGCTATCATAATAAGGTCACAGAGACAACTACTGCTTGTGGCAGTCAACAGGTAGTTTGTGTTAGGATGCAGGTCTACACCCGCTGTGCCATGCAGCCAAAAAGGTACAAATAATCAACAATAGATGATTTGTGAGTAGAACAGTGCATGTACAGGACGTTGCAGCGGTATCTTGCCCTGCACGCCTGACATCTACCTTACCTACCCAGAGCTGGATACTATAAGTTCTAGTCAGGAGGACTGGGATCAATTCTGTAAGGCATTGAAGGAGGCATAGCTTGCTATACCTAACACACTAATTTGCAAGCTTATCTACAGCATGCCATGCCATCTGGCTGCAGTTGAAGAAGTGCATAGTTACCAGACAAAGTATTAAGATCTTGTGAATAAAATGAGATACAAATCATGTAATTTGGTCTGGGTTTGATGGTGCTGGGGTGGGTGCAAAGCAAGGATGCTAATGTTGGTGAGGTGGCTTGTGCGGATTGACGCCCAGACTAAGCCGCGCGACTGTACTAGATCTTGTCTGGCCCGCTTTCCACCCCGAATGCCCAGCGTCGCCCTAAATATTCCTGAACACGCGTAGCATCTCTAGTTCTACACTCACCCCACAATAAATGCAGTCGTTATTAACAGCTCACCTATTGTCAGGCGTGCTTCTGTAATTGCCGCTAGCCCATAGCCCAAGCCGCCAAAATGCCGCCTGAACCTCGCCTGTTCTAAATAGACTTGTTCCTAATCCCCCACATCTCGCACTTCATCAACCCCATCGCCCTCGAAGCGAAACAACAACCTCGAAGCGAAGTTACACGGCACGCGAAACTTTGTTCGCGATGCATGCGTCCTCAACAGGCGTTCCCAAACTGCGCAAGCCTCGTCCATCTCGTGCGAAAGGCTTGCGGACAACAACAGGATGGTAAGCTCAACGATCTGATGAAAGCAAAATGCGTATCTGTTGTTCTCAGCTCATATACTACGTTTTCGCATCCCCAAAATAATCATCTCTACGACGCTTGGATGCCGCCGCTGTGATTGTTGTGCACCACGTCAGCTAATGTAGACAGTTTGACGTGCAGACGACGAAGGGTGAAATGTGACGAGCTGAGACCCCGATGTGCAACATGCACCAAGTCTGAGAGAGAATGCTTGTACGGATTGCCGGCCGGGTCTCCAGCCGACAAGACCAATGCATCGGGCTCTGTACAAGCCTCAACGCCATCGGCACAAGATGATGTATCAGCGTCAGCAACATCCCCGGCCGCAAGGAAATCGGTTCATGGGGATATCGATCCACATCTCTTCACCGACTCCCCAGGGTTGCTCTTCGATTCACCATTGACCAAACTTACTTCCATGCCGTCACCTAACTCGGCACCTTTAGAGTGGTACGACTTGCTAGCCGAAGAGTAAGAGTCCCGGACGTACTAAGTACATGTGAGACAACTACTGACGTACATGCACGTCTAGCGCCATAAACAACATTGATAGGTACAACCTCAACTTGGACCTTGATCGCACTAGCTTCTCGCGAAGGCAAAGTCCTGTAGCGGAAGCAGCGAACATAGATCCTCAGCTCCAGTCACCAAGAACGGGAGAAGGAGTTTCATCCTCGTCGCAAGAGCAATGGAACTCCATCAAAAATATACCCTTGGCCGAAGATGAACTTGTTTTATTCCAGCACTATGTCAACGTTATTGGGCCTATCCTGGACCTCTGCGACCCTTCTGAACAGTTTACAGCTACCGTCCCGGGACTAGCAGTTCATAATGTCGGTCTCATGAAGTCTTTGCTCGCAGTAGCCGCAAGACACATGGCCTTGATGCATGAGCCACAACTTCAACAGCCCAATTTGGATGGCCAGACACCAAGTTCCAATGCTGGAAATTCAGTCCCCCTGGCAAGTCCGCTCATCCAATTGGCGACACAATACTACTACGAAACCCTCCACTACCTCTCTCAGAACCTTTTATATCCATCCTACTCTAAATCCAGGGAGATAATCGCGACATCTATTCTCATAAGCACATACGAAATGTGGGACTCGGGAGGGCAATATAGTAATGGAGCATGGGAGAGACACCTTCGCGGTATCTTCTGGATACAGCGGGCGCAAAATAATAACGGGGAGTGCAAAGATCCTTTACGAAGGGCCGCTTGGTGGCAGTGGATACGCCAGGATACTTGGGTCGCGTTCCGTGAGCATCGGCGAGTGCTTACCATTTGGAGACCAACCAAGCGGTTAATGGACCTAAGCCCCGACGAACTCGCCTTGAGGATAGTGTATATTTGCGGCAGATGTGTGGATTTTGCTGCAAACGAGAGGAAATACGACATCAACACGCGTATTGAACAGGGCGGGAAATTGTTACAGGCACTTGAGGACTGGTATCGCGCACTCCCAGCATCATTCCAACCTATCCATAGAGTGCCACTGCCGGAGTCGGGTGCTCTCTTCGCACCGATCTGGATACATCCTCCCTCGTATGCAGCTGCCATCCAGACCTTTCACTTCGCTCGGATCGTCGCGGTCATTAACCAGCCTTCGATGGGAGGCATAGACGATTTTAGGGTGCGACAACGCCTCCTAGACGAAAGTGTTGAAACAATTTGCGGTATCACTATGATGCACCAAGACAATGACCTTTCCAGTGCGATGGTCAACTTCCAAGCCCTTTATGCAGGTAAGCTTGGCTCTTTGCTAGCATTATGCAACCATTTACTTACCAAGATCAGCTGGCCTTTGTGTGCAGAGCCCCGTCAAGCAGAATGCTGTCTTACGTATCCTAGAGAAGACTCTCGAAATCACCAAGTTTCCACCCAAGACGCTACTTAACGACCTTGCCGATTACTGGGGAGCCGAATCATAAAAAATGCATTGAGACTTATCCTGTTCCATTCGAGTTGCGTATCAGTTAAGCAACCATCGAGCCCGCCACTGTTGACTTAAAGAGCTCAAGATGTTCAGCGGTTAAAACATGATATAATTAGTTTAGTGGCTAGCGATTAAGCGAGCTGTTGGCCATTCTTGCCGCCCCAAGGCTCACCTAGACAAGACTACCCTGTCCAAGCATGTGTTCCCAATATCCGAGTCCCTGGAACGAGTACATCGCCACGTGGAAGAGCCGCGTTGCGAGCCTGGGTGAAGCCTGTCCAACACCACGCGAGCACATGATTCGAGCTTGCTTTCGATTGCTGCTAGAGCGAGTCAGCCGTAAAACGTAAGGCCCCCCAGACGGGGTAAAAGCGGGGTGCATGCCGCTGCACCGAACTCCGCTCGGTGCCCCGTAACGAGTCTCATCGGCTAGGAACCCAGAGATTTCATCAATGCAGCAGGAGCTTCAATAGCTTCGAAGCCATATAGTTCCGTGAATATGCTCGATACGGGCTCCAATGGCAGGGCTTAAATTCTGCGGCCAACCCGAATGTGAGGTTCCGCGCGAATTCCGACGGGTTCCGAACGCGTGAACTATTCGCAAACTTCCTACTTCTGACACTGTAATTTTACCTATACACTTAACTGCTCAACATACATTGTCAAATTTACAAGGCCCTGGTGAAACCGTCACCATGACAGCAACGAAAGAGAACCGTACCCTTGCAATCCTCAATGCCGCAGTCGCAGGCAAGTACGGCGTCATGGCCGCCATCGCGTATGTGCCCATAATGACGGGCATCGACGGCACACTAACAATTCCCAGCTACAACATCGAACACCTTACAGCCCTTGTCCGCGCCGCGGAAGCCAAGCGCTCTCCTTTGATCATTCAGCTCTTCCCCTCAACACTCAAGCAAGTGCCCCTTCTTGCGCACGCCGCCGCGCACGCCGTAAAATCTGCAACAGTACCTCTCTCATTACACATCGACCACGCACAGAATATCGATCATATCCGCGAGATTATTCGGACGTTGCCGGTGGATTCGGTGATGGTGGATATGTCGCATTACGATGAAGCTGAGAACTTGGAGAAGACAAAGGTGTTGACTAAGGAGTGTCATGAAAGGGGGATTGCGGTTGAGGCGGAGAGTGGAAGGATTGAGGGAGGCGAGGATGGTATTGCTGATACAGGGGATCTTGAAGGTAGGCGTGCTTCGAAGATGCAAGGGTCTTGTGGAAACTAACTAGTTCTAGCACTCTTCACATCTCCCGAGGATGTAGACAACTTCATCGCAGCCGACATCGACATTCTCGCGCCATCGATCGGCAACGTCCACGGCGACTACGGTCCTACGGGCCCGAAAGAAGGCCAGCTGCACTACGGTCGCCTTGAAGCGATAGATAAGCAGGTGAACAAGCGCGTCTTGATCGCACTGCACGGCACAAACAACTTCCCGGCCGAGGTTATGCAGCGGTGCATACGAAGCGGTGCGGTCAAACTGAATGTGAACAAGCTGCTGCTGGAAGTTGGGAATGAAGTGCTGAGGAAGAATGCGGCGGGTATGCCGTTGGTAAAGCTGATTGATGAGCAGATACGGGTTATCCAGGAGGAAACAGAGAGGTGGATGGATATTTGCGGGAGTAGTGGAAAGGCGTGAACACTCTTTGCCACAAGACGATGGCAGTGCGATATCAATCCACGCTTCCAACTCCGCCAGCGTACTGCCAATATTCCGGCATTATACCTCTTCGCATTGAAGTTTCGTTGTTAGCTGGCACAGCTGCAGGGTGCTTCTTATTCGTGCAAGGTTGCATTGCTCCCATGAATGCGCGGAACTAACCCACAGGACTTCCAGGCGGACATTGCTCGCAACTTGAAAAAAATCGATGCATCTAGACGCCTTGCCGCAAGACTGCATATATCCGAGCTTACTCTCCGAAAACCACAGTGCTAGGTGCATGTCAGATTATTAGCCAAGTCCGAACACGCTACACTTACATTGCTGTGTCGGCCGACTATCGATCGTCTGGTATCCTTATCTTGGCTGCGGAGTTCACTGATGCACTGCGATAGAGTTGTGTCCGGGACGCGATTGCAGATCAATGTAGGTATAAGTGCACGCGAGGATCGAGATGTAGTATGCCAATCTCATCATCATTGAGCACTTCAGCGGTGCAAGCAAACATACGCCACTGATTACTAAACGGGAATATGGAGCTCATCGAGTGGCACGACATTAAATGGTCGCATCCATCAAGGTACTTATCCCGCGCCCATACTGAACAAAATCTCTCGCTCAAACTGCGGTAGCAATATTTATGGTATCACTACCACCATAACCAGTCTCGCAATCAAACCCACGAATCACATACCCAGGAAGAAGAAGCTGTGTCCCAGGAACCTCCCTGCGCTCTTTCATATAGGCACGCTGCCGACAGCGAGATTACCCCAAGTCATCAGCGAACCGACAGGAGCTGAGAGCCCAAAAGGTACGCCTTCGACCTGGAAAGGAAGATTCGAAGAGGCATAGAATGCACAGGAAAGAAAGTATGAGGCGAACGGATATTCAGTTTTTCAAGGCAGTCAGGGGCGTAGAAGGGGCATTTATTCACTCGTTTATTCCAAATAGATCGATCTTGCTTCAACGGAGCCATCGAATGCAGTGAAGCTGTGACAATAAAGTGTGTCCTACCAGTGCATAGCGTGAGCAAAAATAGTATCCTGCATCGCAACCCTGTTGTCCTCCTGAGGTGCCTCACAGCGCAAAAAAATAAAGGTCTTGCCCGGAATCGAACCGGGGTTGCCGGAAGACACTGAGGATGAATCAGAATCCGGAGTGATAACCGCTACCTGAAAGGCTATTAGCGGGGGCAAGTGAGTGGTGTAGATTTGGGAAAACATACACTACAAAACCGATGGCGGGATCTTGAAGGTTACTGTTTATATACCGCTTTGTAAAGACATGTTTGCTAGGAATAGGCCCAGACGTTGGACGGAAAACAATTGGTGAGACACTGGTCAGAGAGGCGGCTTGATGTGTGGTGCGGGGCTGATAAGCGAGGTATTAGTCCCACCTCCCGAAAACCGGGTAGAAAATGGTTACTTTCGCGGCAATACCTACATGCTAAAGAAAATGTAAGAACTACAAAATAATATATTACCACAAATTTTCTAAAGGTTGGGCTTAGATCCAAGTGCTTGTGCAGCACGAGAGCCCACTTACACACCCATAGCATGAAAATGAGCCTAATCGTCTCGGTATCAATTAATCGCGTGCTTGCACTCATAGTTAGGTCAGTAGTAAAAGTCCGGTCATGGATACCATTGTGAATTTCTCCCGGCAGCTGTATGAGCAATATTCCTTATGTTAGCCATCTTCAACTTGCGCGGAGTATGCACGTTCTACATACGCAACATGTACTCAATCATTGAATCGGAAGCAGAGACCTTGTCATTACACCCCTACCACTGCTACTAATCCTCCCACCAATCTCCTCTCCTAAGATCTCTCCGCTGCCCTGTATTCGCACTCCTTCTCGCATCATTGCTTTTACTCGGAAGAACCACATCCATCTCCCAGCTCATCCTCTCCTTCATGTAACTAAATCTGCGCTCCGCATACTCAATCTGCTTCTCCACCTGGTGCGTCGCCTCATCAGCGAGGGCGCGGTCTTCGAAGAGGAAGGCGAGTTCCTAAAAGATTGGAGGTACCAGGTCAGTTTATGTCTCACATGTAAGTCGTACAAAGAGCACTCACCTCAAGCGTCCTGGCGTAAGTTTCAGGGAAGAAATAATACTGGTGCACGGGTTAGCGGATGATGGTGGAGAAGCGGGTGTGGAAAGTTAAGGGGAGAGAGAGGCTTACGATGAAGACAATCTCAAAAGCCAGCCAACAGCAGTACGTGATCAACCATTTCCACTTCACATTTCCCAACCCAATCGGATTAACAAATGTCGTGAAGAAGCCCGCCGTGCGACCGAAAAACTGGAATATCGTGATTCCCTTGGAGCGTTGCGCGAACGGAAAGAGCTCGATCAGATAAGCTACTTAACGTCAGCAAAGCCCGTTTACCTTCCACTTCTCGTCCCAGCTCCTCCCAGATGCATACATATTGGAGTGATAAGGACTCACTGTACGTAAGCGCGTTATACCCAATATTATAACACGCCTGATAAAGAAAAATAATCGCAATCGTCAGTCTCGCCGACTCTACCCTTCTATTCGTACTGTACTGCTGCACCGCAATCGTCCACGCAACATAACAACACAACAAGCTACTCGCACAGATAAGATACATCTTGCGTCTCGGGAACCTTCTTACCAGCAAGCTTATTGCCACCGCATTCACCAGATTCCAGCTATTCAGCCCGACGTTCACTTTGCCCTTGAAGTCTGCATCTCGGTAGCCGATCAAGCCGAGAAGGTCGTTAAGGTAGTAGGAGATCAGCGTGTTGCCGGACCATTGCGTGAAGAGGCCGAGGAAGGAACAGATAATGACGCGCTTGCGGAGGCCGGGGACGGCGATCATTTCGCGCCAGGAGCGTTTGGAGTTTTCGAGTTCGATGCGGATGGTGTGTTCGATTTGGGCCATTTCTGCGGCGGCGAAGCGGCTTGAAGTGTCGCCTTCGGCGTGGTAGGTTATTAGTATATGGTATGCTTCTTCATGGCGGTCTTGGGAGATGAGGAAGCGCGGGGACTCGGGTATCATACTGTTTGTGCTCGTCAGCAGGGGATATATAGGTGGTGAGAGAATGGTATGGTACAAGATGAAGATAATCTGGAGTAGTGAAGGACCGGCTTGAAGAATTGAGGGTATGCGCCATGCCCAGTTGTTCTTAAGGTTCTGGGTGCCATATGAGATACCTAGATATATCAGACGTAGGCCATAGACGATACATGAACCTACTTACAAGCCGCGATCAGTGAACCAACAAACCAAAGCGCGTTGAACAGGGAGGTCATAATCGGTCGTTCTTTTGGGTACGCGAGCTCGGCCATCAGTGATGAGCCTGCAATAATGCAGAAAGGTATGCCAAATCCGAGGATGAATCGTGCGCCAACGTACATGCCCGCTGCGACACGTTAGTGAAGCTCTCCTCGGTCTCCGGAGAAGTCTTACCGTTGACAGAAAATGCCTGCACAAGAGACCCGGCGAACATAATCCAAGAGCCGATGAAGATAGCCCATCGTCGCCCAAACTTATCGCTTACATATGGGACAAGCGGAAGAGCGAAGATGGCACCCAGATTATATGCCGAGGAGATGATACCCAGAAGCGCTCCTTGAGGTTCATTGAAGTCTACACACCTTAGCAATAATCTCAATGTAAGAGATGTTCATTTACAAGCCTGCCACGTTGGCGCAATCTGCACGGTGTTGATCATCTGAGAGTCAAAACCAGAAGTCATCTCAATCCCTATACACGTCGGCAGTAACAACGCATACAGCCTCCTCAGATTCCGCTTCCGATACCACGGTATCTGATCTCGGTAAACAAGGCGCGTCAACACAGGATCCGCTTGCCTCGCAGCGGCGGCAGCGCCAACAGGCGCCATTCTAGGATAGGGTCTTCAAGACGCGAGGCTCGTGGATCAATCCGAGGAACATTAGATCAAGTCCAGAACGAGCGAGCGACGTCGGCTAGTGGATCAATATTGACCATCATCCAGGCGGGCGGGCATGCCTGTGAGTCTATATGCTCCAGGTTTTGGGGGCGCCATCGTGGCTGGAGTAATCAACCGTATGCGGGTGAGACGGCGAGTTGATGGGCGGGCTGCGGTAACGAATGCTTCGACGTTGGCCCCGGCTCCCCGCATATTGGTAGTAATATACGTCCGTGACGAATCAGAACCTGCTCTCCACGTGCCGTACAACGTTCGTGCATCGGCTGTGTTCGAGCTGGTCTTGCCGGTCAGCAGAATCACAAGTACGAAAGATGTACCATGTGCTATAGTGATCGCACTGCGGGATAATTATAGACGCTTCGAAGTTGGAATGACGTGGACCAAATACTAGCGTCGCATGGAAAAAGAAACCGTCTTACCAGACTGGAAGGATCATCGCGAGAGTGTGCCAAGAAGGATAAATGACTTACATTTCGTGCGCCATACCAGTCAGGTGTCAAGCCTCATTTCCAAAGGTCGAAAATAATGCCAAATCCACTGATGTGGAAGTCGGTACCGCGAGGTTGGTCACGAGCAGGGGTTAAGCTTCGCACGTCTAGAGTGCAGGCTAGTAGTCAAGAGCGCAGGACTCCTCCCGAAAATCAAATGCATGTAAGAAATCACCTTGAAGCGTGGTTCGGGCAAACTCTTCGCTGAAAAGGCATAGCGTTTCCGCGGCCTCTGTCGCACGAACTCGGTGTAGATCAGGTGAGAACGAGTGTTGCTGTCGCTGGCCAAATGGGGACCGGTTCTAATCCATGAAACGCAACAACCCTTATACCAGTACGCTTGAATGACAATTACCAAAACGAACGAGTCGATGAAAATACGACGAACTCGCGGAACACCGCAATCGCATCGTTTTTTTAAGTGAACATGGGTTGTAGTTTTCCAGCGGCTCTCTCCATGATCCTCTGTGGCAGTAAGCTTTCATATACATGGCTCGTCCACTCACAGCACACGCGCCGCGTATATGCTGGATCGATAATCTCCTCGATGCCGAACGCATTCGCAGTGCGGACTGGATTCATCAGCCGTCTGTACTCATTCTCCAGCTCCGCGTACCGCTCATTTCGCTTCTCTCTACCCTCTTTTCGTTCAATCTCCTTGAGTTCGAACGAGTGCGCAACTTCGATGCCACCTTCAAGTGGTAATGAGCCCCATACACCAGAAGGCCAGGCAACGCGCATTCGCGGGTCGCGGCAATCTAACATGATGCCTCCTGCTACGCCGTACACGCGTCGGATAATGACGTTAAAGATGGGTATCGTGGTACTGTAGTATGTTGCGGCGAGTGTGACGCCGTGTCGCATTGTTGCAGTGCGCTCAGCGACGGTGCCTATGGCGTAACCGGGAACATCAACGAACTGGACGAGCGGAATGTTAAAGACGTCCAGGAACTTCAACATACGCGTGATCTTCTGCGAGCCGAAGGCATCGAGCGCGCCCGCGTTAACTTCGCAATTAAGTGATACTACACCGACTGGACTGCCTGCAAATCGCGCGAGCCCGACGATGGCCGTGGTACCCCAGAGCGCGCCAATCTCGAAGAACAAACCTTGGTCGACAACTTCACTGATGATTGCACGCGGGTTGTACATCCTGTTCCTGGAGCGTGGTATGATCGATCGAAGAATTCCGGATATCCGATCAACCGGGTCGGAGCACTCAACAGTCGGCGGTACCTTCGTGCCACAGTCCGGTAGATAGCTCAATACTGTCCTAATCTGCTCGAAACAGCCTGCCTCATCAGGGGCTAGGTTATCGATAGTTCCATTTGTGCAATGCACGGTCGGCCCTCCTAGGTCGGTGAACGATAGTCCCTCTTCAAATGTCGCGTTTTTGACTACGCTTGGACCTGCATTGAAGAGCGAACCGATGTCTGCGGCCATGACAGAGAAATGGCAGGCGACGACGCGTGCCGCTCCAAGTCCTATAGCCGGTCCTAACACTGCGCCGAGATTTGGTATGCCCATGTTCAGCTGTTGGATGGCCTGTGCGAAAGAAGGTAGCGGAGGAACGTAGGAGAAGCCGGTGGAACGGATAGTGGTGACCGAGCCGCCACCCGAGGACCCATCCACCAGCTTGACTATTGGTATCTTGAGCACGATGGCGAGTTTCTCCATGTATATCTGGAATGTCGTCAGCATGCATCCTATGTTGCATATCGATAGCGCATACCGTCTTATCCATCAACGCACCATCAGCATGTCCGGCGCGTATCGAGAAGTCATCAGCCGTGAAGACAATCTTCCGCCCTCGCAGTCGCCCGAAGCCTGCCGGACATCAGCATCACCTCCTACCTTGTCGCGTACATCTCATACCCTGCACATTGTTCGACGGCACGTACGCAACGGGCTCTTCCTTTACAGGCCCCAATTGCTTCCATGTGACGGTGCCGCTCACGCTTCCCACCTCCTGGAAGCTCCCGGGATCAAGAAGCTGCTCTACGCGCTCCCTTACCCACAGCTTTCCCGCCTGCTTCTGCCGCACATAGCCTCTGTTGGTTGTATCCGGTGTCGCAGCGATCTTGCGGAGCGTCGCAATCTGCCCGAGTATATCTGAGTAGTCGGCAGGTACATCTGAGTCTGGACCTTTCCTCCTTTGGCGCTTGGGCGTGTTCGGGGCGATGTGGGAGCTAACTTGGGCGAGCCGGGCTTTCGCCGTCTCGGATGACGTCGACGCGTCTTTTGACAGGGAGGGTCCTTTGTCTCCAGCCATTATTGCGACAGCATGGAGAGAAGAAAAAATGTGAAGCTCCTCCAACGGCGCGACCGAATAGACCTCACACCGTGATGGTTCCAACTAACATCAAATGAAGGAAGTGGAAAGTTGGGGTACCGAGGCAGTTTCGAGCCCCCGCGCCTACTGTCTTTCACCCCACTTCACCTAAAGGCGATTGTCTTGTCGCGACTATGTCATTACAAGATACTTTTAAAAAGCCTCCTTCATACTTCATATCAGAAGCTGGAGTCTATGCACCTGATCATTTGCTCATGAAACCTCCCTAAAAGTAGCTTGCACAGCTGTTCGTACCTCATCACGACTCGTCCGTTCGAGTCGTCAGCCTTGAGCATATCGCAAGTCCTTTACCTGGTAAAGAACACTGGTTTCGAACCGTCAGACCTCACAGAAAATGTCGCGACCTTCACCTAGACCCATCAAACGTCTTCTCATCGCGAACAGGTGAGTAGCAGCTTATGAAACTTCCCATGCAGTACTGACATCGTGTAGAGGCGAAATAGCGACACGTATCATCTCATCAGCGCGAGAACTCGACATTGAAACATACGCCCTCTACGTGTCTGGGGATGATTCTCATGCCGTTCGAGCAGCCCATGCGATCAGAATTCCATCGGCCGCATCGTTCATGAACATCGACAATCTAGTAGCCATCATCAAAGAAAATCACATCGATGCTGTGCACCCTGGCTATGGTTTTCTTTCAGAGTTTGCAGATTTCCCTAAGAGAGTGTGGGAAGAGACAGGAGCCATGGTAGTGGGCCCCGGATGGGGCATTCTGGAGCAAACAGGTGATAAGCTGAAAGCGAGGCAGCTTGCTGAAGAGTGTAAGTTACCTGGTGATGTTGACCCGTTCCGGCATATTGATAGATCGTAGGCAACGTCCCGGTATCGTCCGCTCTACAGCAACCCACCAACAGAGTTGAAGATGTCAGGACCTTCGCATCACAAGTTGGCTATCCAATCATCGTCAAAGCTATAGATGGAGGTGGTGGTCGAGGCATCCGACTCATTCGGAGCGAGGGACAGCTCGCGTCATTGGTCAAGCGAGCAGTGGAAGAAAGTCCTTCTAAGCAGGTGTTTGCAGAGAAAGCAGCAGTTGATGGGTTCCGGCATGTCGAAGTACAGATCATCGGTGACGGGTCTGGAAATGTGACGCATCTGTGGGAGCGCGAGTGCAGCATCCAGCGACGATATCAGAAGATCGTTGAGCTGGCGCCGAGTGTCGTCCCTAATCGCAAGTTGATCGCAAAAGTCATCGAAGATGCGCTGAAGATGGCTCGAAATGTGAGTATCAAGATTTTTTTCCCCACGAAACGTTGCTAATGTCGAGAAGATACACTACTTCTCCCTCGGGACATTCGAATTTCTGATCAACCCAATAACAAAAGAGCACTACTTCCTAGAAGTCAATCCACGTTTACAGGTAGAACACACCATTACTGACTGCATCTCTATGACCGATATCGTCAAAGCCCAACTCCTACTTGCTCAAGGTGCCACTCTCGGCGACTGTGGCCTACCCACTGCCAAAAGAGACCCTGAAGTTCCCCCGCCTGCGCACTCGATCCAGTTACGAGTCACAGCAGAGAACGTTCAAAGCGACTGGTCTCTGTCTATTGGCAAGATTACTTCATTCCAGTTTCCGACTGGCAATGGCATCCGCGTCGATACTCACCTGATCAGCGGTCACCCTTCTGTTGTTTCTGCGGACTTTGATAGTTTGATCGCTAAGATTATTGTAACAGCGTCTTCATGGAAGGATACGGTTCGTAAGGCGCAGAGGGCTTTGGATGATACGCAGCTCGCTGGTGTGAAGACAAATCTTGATATACTAAGGGGCATAGTCGCGCATTCGGACTTTCTGGAGGGCAGATGCGACACTCAGTGGCTGGAGCGTAAGCAACAAGAGCTCCTGCAGCTGGGCCATCAAATCTCTGCAGCTCGTTCAAACCTACCTGGCCTAGACACAAGTTCAGCTTCGGCTACTTCGGTCTCAGCAGGGAATTCCCTGTTCCGTAAAGGCGATGCCTGGTCCCTCAGCATCTCCTCCCCCAACACCCCAAGCCAGTCTTCGCAACCCCTACCGCACCATCTAGAGCTCACCCGGGTACTCCGGAACGACTTCCCAACGTCTCTGAGTGCGGAACTGCTCTTCACCAGCCCCTCTACATCTACGTCCGCTAAACCTCAGTCAACCCCCTACACCATCACCCTCTCCTCGACATCTGCCAGCGCCTCGGCAGCAACGTCGCATCACCGGCGTGGCAACCCGTCCGATCCCTCGCATATCAGTATCCCGTTTCCAGGGAAGTTGATAGAGGTATTGGTTGACGAGGGAGATACAGTGAAGGAAGGGGACGTGATATGCGTGGTGCAGCAGATGAAGATGGAGCTCGAGGTGCGATCACCACGAAGCGGAAAAGTGACGTGGGTTACGGAAGCCGAGGATGGCGAGGATGTCGCTGAAGGGATGTTGGCTGCTGTCCTAGAAAGTGAGAAAGAAGCTAGGCTATGAGCGGTATTGACAACCCTCTTAATAAGAAAATATCGAACATCGTCATCGTGCCCTTGTCATCTGGAATGATTCCAGAATGGGAGATCGTCATTCCCCAGATCTCGCTTCCTACGGTGGACTAAATCAAGTGGTCGGGCAACAAATATTTTCGAACCCCGCAGGAACGTCAAAACTTTTTACCCACCATAACCCCACCATAACCCCTATCCCCACCATAACCCCTCTCCCCACCATAACCCCTCTCCCCACCACAACCCCTCTCTCCACTACAAAGGTACAACAGGATCCTACTATTATGCCTGGTATGTATAATGCAGTTTTGTATAGCGCATCTGCTTATGTTCCTAGCTAGATGCCCCCTTATTAACCTAAACCTCTACAAGGATGAGCTTGTGGCCATGTACAAGGCTGGCTGCACATACAAAAACCTGAAGTCTTGGCTAGAGGATAAACAGGACACATGCGCCACAGTGCATACAATTAAGAAGTAGATGTAAGGGGCTGACCCTAAGGGTAGTTGCTAGAAAGAATCAGATGGATTTGATAACGGGCTCTCCTGCCTTTATAGT
>ML976350.1:0-12932 GCA_010015635.1 Clathrospora elynae
CGCTCTCGTCACCTGCAGATCCTGCTCTTGAGTTGCCATAACTATCTAGCTGAATATGCTCCCAGTGTTGAGTGTCGTCGTATCAATAGCTTGTCTGTTAGCTGTATATTGGGTGAACGCAGTGATTAATTGAAGACTTCCGGGCTCATAACTGTAACGGTGTGAGGAGAGGGGGAGGACTGCGTTGTATAACTAGCTATGGAGGAGTGCAGCTATATATATGTGTGTGTGATAAGAAAGTGTGGTAGCGATAACCGTACCCAATGTAACAGAGTGGATCTTGGCAAGGCCCAGACCGTTACATTTGTGAAGAGCATCACATTTCAGCCAATTTGGCTGAAAGCTTCCTGCGGAAGCACCCGCAGCCGTAACCCTTTACGTCTGACAGATATACTTATACTTAGAGACTTGAGCGGTGGGTGAATTGCAAAGACGATGTAGATACTACAGACATTCACGAGAGATACGATCAAGTGGGACAAGAGTTGGTGTTTGTGGGTTTTCTACTACGAGATATACTACCGTAAACGAAAGTAAAAGTAAGAGAGCCCAGACCCCCATCACTACCATGAAGAAAACCCCTCCCCTCCCCCCCAAAAATAGTGATAACGCCAGTCAGTCTGTGTAGAAGAGGTCCATGTCCGCCTCAAACCCCTCAAACCACTGCTGAAGTGACCCGCCATCGCTTCACCAGTTATAAACAGGCTCAGCAGCCTCGTCTCACTTACTCATAGTCTCGAAAGTATCCTCGCCAATCTGCTCCTCCGCGTCCGTATCAATATCCGAATCCCATTCCCATTCCCATGCCACAGTCTCCTCATTCTCCGCGCCTGTCTCCGCACTCCATCCCAAACCCTCAGTCTCTTGAGTGTGCCAGATGATCTCTATATCATCATTCTCCTTACCCGCCGCAGTACGCGCGTGCTCTTCATCGTCAAGCCTCGCGGTTTTCCACGCCTCCAGCTCTCCAACCTCCCTTATCATAGCCTCGAGGTCCAAGGCGAGGTTGCCATTTTCCTGCCTAAGCTCCGCATTCTCCCCCTCAAGAACATCAGCACGGCTCTGCAAGGCGTGGATAGTGCCCGCGTTGTTGCTAGCCCAGGCGTCGGTCTCCTGCTGCTTCTGCTCAAGCTCGGCGTCGAGCTGCTCGATGATGGCCTGCTGGTGTATGATTTCCGTTGTGCCGTCATCGGAAAATACCATCATTTTCACCAGCCCAGCATGCATGGCATTGCAGATACGGTCCAAACCCTGAATATCCGAGACGGTGTAGCGGAGCTGCGCGGCCATTTCATGTCGCTCGGCATTCCTTTCCAGAATATACACGTCCTGCTCATTGACGCGGAGCTGGGTTTCTTCGAGGAGCGTGTTTATCCAGTCGAGCTCCTCCTGCACCTCCTGCGCCCACGTATTAGCCTCCCCTATCTGCGCCACCATGGCATCACACTTCAAGGTCATGTCGTGGAGTTCGTTGGTCTTAAAGACAATATGCTCTTGCACCTCCCACATCTCGGCATCTTTGTTAAGGATACACGTTTCCTGTTCTTTAACGCATTGCCGTGAGTTCTTGAGGAGCGTGTCCTGTTCTCTGATGCGTTGCTGCGAGTTCTCGAGGATCTTGTCCTGTTCTAGTATGCGGCTGATGAGGCAACATATGCTGAGGGCGAGGAGGGTATAGACTATGGCGAGAGTGAATGTCATCTTAACGGTGATGTTTGGAAAATTCCTTCGTGGAGTGTGGTATATGGATGTGTTGGTTGTTGCAGTATGTGTGCTGGGTACGTGTGTTTTGCGTTTGTACTTGGCTCTCGTGCGTCTACTTTGTGTCAGGTTGATCGTTCGTACCTCAGAAAAGTTATGTAAGGAAAGCGGAGAGAAAGGGACAACGGGTGTCCTTTTGTACCCGAGCAGGATCAGAATAACGACGTGTTTTTGCCAAAAAATCAACAAAGTGCGCATACTCTGCCAGGGTTGATGAATACTCGCCTTCTACCTTGGGTCAGAGCCAGGCAATCATATTTAGGCACGGTACAGAGACGGACTGTATTGTCTATTGAGAACAATACTCGGAAATCGGGTATAGGCAAACCAATGCCATCGGACATAAAGGCTAGGGAACCATGGGGCGCAGCCAAGAGGTATCGCCAACCCCGTATCGTTAGTATGGGGACGGGCTTTCGCGCTAAGGTAGCCAATATCAAGAACCACAGGACATATACAAAGAGTTTTCTCGACCGGCAGAAAAAAATCTTCCAGAAGAATAAAGGCCCATTGATGTAAAAATGTATTGGAAAGGAAAATATTTGACAAAACTGTATTTGCGACTTTTGTACCTACACTGTCATGGGCTTACCGCAAATGAACAACCCACCTTTGGCTTACACGAGTCCCATGCCTCCTAAGAGCGACATACAATGCTCGAGAGGCCATTTACTCATTGAGCTCGACATAGTTGGCGGGGAAAAGACCGGAATGGCCATTGAAGCTTCCAAGCCACCAATCCTCATCAGGGAATTCCTGCAGTCATGTTAGTATGTAGCGAAATTGATGCGAGGGCCGCTCTTACAAGATTGGTAACTGTGGCTCCTTCTGGAAAGCTTAGCTCGTTCTCCTCTGCAGCCTCGTAGTCGTAGAGAGCGGTAGCGGTTGGACCGGAACCGCCAGCAGACTGTAGTGGTGCTGCGGCAGGCTCTGGTTCCTGTGGTGCGGAAGGGTGGGCGGGCAGTGGCGGTGCAGCAGCGCCACCGGCTTCGTTGTCGTCTTCAACTAACTCAACGTAATTGGCTGGGAACAGACCACGTTCGCCTTGAGAGTTGGTGCCCATCCACCAGTCGTCGTCCACCATGTCAATGTCGGTGACGTATTCGCCCTCGTGGAGCTCGACCTCGTTGTCCTCGGCCCTCTCGTAGTCATATGAGATGATGGCACGCTTGCCAGAGCCACCTTCATCATCGTCCCGTCCGGATGCGACGGCAGCACCGACGGCAGCTCCACCTACCGCGGCAGCACCAAAAGTGGCAGCTGCGACAGCGGCACCAGCACCGCGAGCGGGGTCCTTAGCCTCGACCTGGGGCTCCGGAGACACGTCGCGTGCCTGCCTAGCTGCTTGATCGAGCGATCGAGTAGGCATAGGGGGCGCGCGTTCTTCGGCTGGAGACATATCTTCGGGCTCTCTTCCGCGTGCGACAGGCATAGCGATGCGGACGGGTGACTCGGAAGGCTCGGGAGATGGACTGCGCTGTTGGCGTGGTGGTGAAGGCATACGTTGGTGCTGAGTCTGGGGCACATGGTCCTCCTCATCCTCCTCTGTCACCTTGGGGCGGCTGGGCAGGCCTGGCATAGGCACTCCTCGTCCACCTGCATTAGGCTTGCTCGAATTATCGAGGGCTGGTGGACTCGGAGCGGCGCCTGCAAATCGATCCTTCAAAGAGCTCACGCCACCAGCTGGCTCAGCTGGCTCTTCTTGTTGAGGCATGCCACCCGTTCGTTGTTCGCTGAGGTTGCTAGCCGCAGACTGACCGGTCCGAGTGGTTTGGACAGGCGCCCAGGATTTGCCAGCGTAGCCGCTTTGCCAACCACCCCCCCCACTCTGCTGGCTCTGAAGAGGGCTCGGGCGGCCTCCGGAATCAGCAGACGGCTGTACAGATTCGCCTCGGGCGGCCTTCTTCTCGGCCCAGATCTGAGCGGGTGTCTTTCCCCCCTGATCCGCGAACGTCTTGCTTGCAGCGCCGACGATTGGCGCAGGAGGCGCAGGCTTCGCACCGAACCCTCCGGGCGTGGGCGCTTTCGTGCCTGTGAAGGCGCTCGCGCCCGCAAACTTGTTGGCAACCTTCGGCTTCGGCATGCTGGTGAGGCGCTCGGGCTGCGAGCTGAATGCCGCCGACCTCTCTGCGAGCGACCGGGGCTTTTCTTCTTCTTCTCCATTGTTGGACGTGCCAGTCGCGGCTGGGGACAAGCCGGAAGACGGAGGCGCGGCTTGAGCTTTCGCCCGGATGGCGGCGATGTCAACCTTGCCGATAGGCTCGTATGCGCCCTTGACCACGGTCGGGCGGTCGTCTTTGGCCTCGCGCGCTTGGGCTCGAATAGCTGCAATATCGACCTTTCCAACTGGCTGGTAGGCACCCCTAACTACTTCGGGGCGGTCGTTCTGCGACTGCGAGGGCTGGGAGCGCGTCGACTCGTCCTTATTCGCGGTGAGTTCGGCCATGTTGACCTTGGTGGGCTTATATGCGGATCCAACCTTCTCCAGCTGCGATCTGGAGACTTGCGGGGCATCAGCACCCCAGCCATCCGCATCCTCAGCGCCCGATGGGGCAGGTGCCCGCGAGCGCCCTAAGGGGTTGAATCCAGCGCCTCCGCCTCCTATCGACGTAGGTGTGAATACGGGTTTCTTTGCGGCAACGGGGGGTGGGCCGGTCGAGGAGGGCATGTTTCCGCCGCCCGAGTACTTCGCGCCAGATGCATCGGCAACCTTTTGGACAATCTTCTCGGGGCTGAGGTCTGCGTCGGAGCGAGCGGTGACTTGGACGTGGTAGCCCTAGGAGGGTTAGCTGGTAGTTAGAGGGAGAGGGGGAGGGGATACGCTAAACGCACATGGAGAAGCTTGGAGACGACAGTCAGATGGCTGCCGAAGTAGCCCTTTGTCCGTTCTGGTACGCCTTCGCCGCACTGAACACACGTTAGAAGAAGTATCTCGTGGACGCAATGTAGAGCGTACCCAGGCTATCAAGATGTTCTTGGGCAGCGATGTGTTGGGGTCCTTGACCTTGACGAAGGCGAATTGGATGCGGCCGTCTGAGAACTCGTCGACCAGGTCGAGAAGCTCACCCTCTGCTGCAAGTCAGCATGTACTCACGAGTGGATTCGAGTGTGTTTTGCGAGGAGGCGTGCCAAGAAGCTCCATGGGGCTGACACGACCATCAGAGCACGAGAAGCTCGTTTGTGTGAACAGTTGTATTGCTCGTGCATGCCAAGCTATTGGATTGCAGATAGCGGCAATTACATACCTCCAGTACTCTGCACCTTCAGCACGCTTTCTTTCCCTCCATCCTGCTGAAAGGCGCTGACGAGCGGGGCTGCGACGGTGAAGACAGCCCATTGACCGTACGTGGGCGAGCTTGCCTGGGCCCCGGAGGGCGGGGGAGCATTGACGACGTTCTGGTAGCTCCGGGTGATGTTTGAGCCGTTGCTGGACGTGTTGAGCGTGGCCATGGTGAGGTGATGTGAGGTGATGTGAGGAGTGGTCTTGAGGAAGGGGGAAAGCTGGTGTGCGGTGTGCAGATGGGTGAGAAGCCTAAGTGATGACAGTGGAGACGAGGAAGGTGGAGAAGAGAAGTAGTCCGAATGCCTTCAGGGCTGCGAATCACGCAAGATGGCCGAGACTCCCAGCGCAGAACTATGCGTACAGTACGAGTGCATGTGTTTATTGGGCACAAATTCACACATTGCCCGCAGGTATGTGAGGCAGCTATGTCATCCGTGCCAAGCTGCATGTGCCGGGCACCCTCGTCCGCCTCACTGGGGCGATTGGACAGTGCTCCTCCCGCACCAGCTGACAACGCTGCAAAGCATCCACCGGGCATCATCTTCAGCCTTGGACGTCCTGTTCGACGTCCGCTGCCTTCATTCCGTCGCGACAACAGCTATCTCTACCCCACTGCGCCTTCCCAACGCACCACCATCATCCCAGCGCGCGTCGCCACACTCATCAATCCATGTCTGCTACCGGTCCCCTACGACGGTGAGACTCGTGGGAGTTTCGCCCGCGCACAGCTGTACTGCAATGGACGAACGCGAGTCGAGCGTCGTGTCCTCTGTTGACTTCTACGAGTCCGAAGCCACCCCTGTAACGGCGACTGATGCGCAGAACAACGCTCCTCTGGCCAAGCGCAAAGCTGAAGATGCGCCTGCTGAACAGCCGAAGAAGCGCAAACTTGTCGCTTCATTTCCTTGCACCCCAAGCCACCTGAGACGGTGCGCACGGCTACCACCAGAGTTGTGGCAGCATGTTTTCTCTTTTTGTTCACTTGGCGATCTTGGTCGATTGATCCAGGTCAATCGATCTTTCCTTTCCTATCTCACAGACGTGCGCAGCGTGTCAACTTCAAAGTCACACCCTGGCCGTCTGCATCTCCTAAAATCTGAATCATTGTGGGCCTCTGCCCGCAATGCCCTCTCTATCAAGCCCCCGAAGCCACTCCCGGGCTTCACTGAGCTGCAGATGTGGCAGCTGGCTTGGTCGAAGAGGTGCCAGTTCTGTAACAAGCTCAATTCATTTACACCAGGCGAGAGGATATGGCAGAAGGGCCCTGGTGATGAAGGTGTGAGAGTCATCTGGCCATTCGCCATCAGAGCGTGTGGGTCATGTCTGCTGCAACAGTGCCAGACGGTGAGCTGCTCGTGCCTGTTGTTGTGTTGGCCTATGACTGACTTCCTAGGACTCGAGCCTCCTCGTTTCAGCTGCCTCCGCGCTGCGACCCGCCCTTCCATTCGCGCTCCTTACCAACGACCAACATTACGTTACGACCTCTACGCTGCAGTCTTCGACGATTCCTGCAGCCGTTGAGATAGCGAAATTTTACCTCAAAAAGCACGTGGAAGAGATCACGCAGGACCTGGACGAGGCGCTGAGTCATGGGCCTGCAGCAGCTGAGGAGTGGCTCAAGGGCCTTGAAGCCAGAGGAAAGAAGCGAATGCGAGTCGCCGAGAATTGGGAGCGCTGGGAAGTCAAGTACCAGTCGATGGAAGAGCACAACGATGCGAGACGTACAGCCTCCACTACATCCTCACTCGCAGCCACACCGCACAAAGAGCCGTTCAAATCCCCTCCACGTCGAACGCCCTCTCCTGTGATCCACGCGCCCGTTCCAGCGAGTAAGTATCCTTCTGCTGTCTCTTTTGCTGTCAGACATGGCGATTCTTCTCGATACATCAATAAAACCCCTACAGTTCCCAACCTAACAAGCGTAGCACCATTGTCTCAGCATCCACAAGCGAGACCTCCGACTGCTCCACCACAGCCCTTCACCCCTTCCGGACAGAGGAACCTTCATGATGCAAATGAGGCCAAAGCAAACCGGAAGACGGACATTGAACGCCGGTGCCAGGAGATGAAGCCACCCATTGCTCCAAACATTTTGCGCCACATGGATTCATTCAAAGCAGCCATTCAGATCTCGCAGCCAATGAATGACTATGCATGGAGTATGCTGCAACCCCGCTTACTCGCCCAACTCGCTGCTGCCCAACAAGCCGAAGCCGACCACGTGTCGCGCGCAGCTTTGCTCCCCACTAGAACAGCAGACCGCCGCCATCCAGAAGCAAACTCCAAGGAAACCCGAGAAGTCATGGACCGAGAGTGGGAAGAGTCGCAACGCCCAATACGCGACAGACTCGAAGCCATTGCGGACGACTTCATCAATCAGGACTGGGATCATGGCAATGCAGTCACTTACGAGAACAGCCCGAAGTTTGCAGCTGACCTTCTCGCCTATGTGCGACGTACATTCTACGCCGAGAGAGAAGAACAGAACAAAGGTGCCTCTTCTAACACTGCAGATACAAGACCTAAACTCGTCTTGGACAACATGAAATGGGTATACGACAACAAGATCAAAACTCTAACAGAACAGTTCCGCAAGGATATATTTCTCTGTCACGGCAACGGCTGCGAACATAACAACAAATTCTACGGCTTTGAAGGCGTCACACAGCATTATGGAGCGAAGCACACTGCTGCATTCAGTTTAGGGAACGTTGTAGTGGCGTGGAGAGAAGCGGAGTGGCCCGAGGAGACCCCGTTCCATCCAGATCCCATATCTGTGAAGCATGCCCAGCAAGCTCATCACGCGTCCGCAAGCACAACGGGATTTGGTGGCTATTTTGGTGGGTACTCTCGCGCGGGAACGTCTACTCCTCACATGCAGCCTCACCTTCCCCAGGCAAGTCCACGTCCCTACAACTATGGAGTTCAATACAACGGACCATTTCCCCCACCTCAGGGCCCTCCTGGTACCATTCCAGGATTTGAATATCCCCAGCCGTATGCCACTCCCGTTGATACATACGCACACCAAGCAATGGGCCCTCCAGGTTACGGACCACAACTGGCTCATGCCTTCATGACGTCTCCAGCGATGCTCAATACTGCTGTAGGACCGCCTCCTACCATGCCGCCGCCAGGTCAAGGGTTTCCTGAGACCGTCCCCAACGGTACAGAAGACGCAGGTCACAGTACTAGCTCCTTCGATAAGCAAGTAAGTACCGTTATCGACATGACACAGGACATTTGGAAGCGCACTTCGGGTATCAAGGACATGCCCAACAGCCTCCGGATTTATGTCCTGTTGCACCGCGTCATCTCCAAGTTCCATGTAGAGTTCAATCATGAGCCAAACCTGGACCACTTCATTGATGCCCTTTCTAATCATGAGATGCCGAAACCGTTGAAGAATGCCCCAGGTCTCTCCTGCAAAGCTTGTCAGATCGGGTCTTCCCATCAGCTTGCTGGTGTTTACTACTCGAGGTCGGAAGAGAGAAGGACGTATACTGGCTTAAGTCTTTTATCGCATTTCAAGGCCCAGCATATGCCGTTCCAGCAATCGGTCCCTAGCCACGGATTATCGGCCGCCCCGTTGGACTGGAAGGAGGACATGATCGAGCTGCCCAGTGAGCGTTTCATCTCCGGACTTATACACGCCCCTGGCATGGACGATGAAAAGCTGCTAATGATAGCAACCGTCTTCCCGAGTCTATTTCCTATGCCTCTACCCAAGATTGGTGTGATTGATAGCCATGGACTAGCCTCCCCTGCTTCTTCTTGTCCCAAGGATGTGAAGGAGACTCTCGGCCCAGTCCATACTTCGACCGACGCTGCAGGCGATGCGGGCTCTTCGTCCTTAGTAGTTGCGCAACCAGGGTCGTCATTGCCCCCAAAGCTGCTTGAGAATGAACATGGCCGTCATCAACCAACCTTGGCAAGCGAAATGAATGAAGCGTCAACCTCCGTGAACAGGAAGCGCTCCTACCGAGATAGCTCGCCCACTGAGCGCCGCCAACATCACTACGCAGAACCTCGATATTATGTAGGTGGTCTGCAGCACTCGGCTGAGCACACCAATAGAGCTAACATGTCGACCCTTTAGATGCCTCGGGAACATCTGGATGATGGATACTCCCGACCTCGGGAATACGTGGAATATGCTCCAAGCCCTAGGATAATTCACTCGGGCCTTGCATATGAGGAGTACTCAGGTCGCCGAACCGCATTCCGGGAACAAGAGAGGCTTCATGGCCCGCCGCCAGAAGATGTCGGCTATGCGCATCCGCGTGAAGGAAGCCGTGGCAGTCGGGAATATAGTGCTTATCCCCGCCAGGTTCGATACTATGAGGAAGATGGGCCTCGACCTGAATATCGCTACGTCAATGAGCGTCGATCACGAGAAGCCAGTCCGCGGCGAGGAAAGTCAGCAGCTGATCGTTTCTTAGAGGAGTTTTTACCTGGCCAGGCGTCTGCGAACGAACGTCCGCAATCTCAATTACCGCCGCAGTCAGAAACGAAACCTATTGCACCAGCGCAGGAAGCTGAAGATGGCATGCGATACACGCCTCCGCCTCCAGATGCTTCCGTGACGGCTGAACCAGGGCCACATATTCGGCCACTTGCACCGCCACTGCCCAGAGCTCCTTCGACCGTGTCTAATGGCTCGAGGTTTGAGGGACACCATCCCCGTCATATGCCGACTCCCGACTCAGGAGGCCCTTCACGTAGATCCGGACCCCAGCGTCAGCGAGACCGACCTCGTGAACAACGGGTCCCTGCTCGATACCAGCGATACATGAGCGTTGCTCGCGATGATCAGTACGGTCGTGGCTCCAGTATGAGTCGGTCACAAAGCAAACGGTACGAAGATCAGCGCCGTCGCATCGATCAGCAGGAAACACCACAGCCTAATGCAGAGCCTGACTACGAACCCACCTACTCACGAGAAGCCAGTTTTGACCAGCCGATCCCTGAAGACGGTTTTTATCAGCCAGCGCGCCGCCCGCCGCGGGGCTACGTGTCTGTTCAAGATCGTCTACAACACTATTCGCCACCGCGCTTTCGCTATGACGAACCTCGCGGACCGCAGCCTGTCTACATGGACGAGTACGGTTATGAGGTCATTCGAGTACCGCGGCAGCCCCGCGGCCCGTACATGGCTCATCAGCCACCACGGCACGAACAGGATCATTACCACCAGTACATGCCTGTGTCATATGAGCGGCCCCCACAGCAGAGATACAATGGCCGACCTGAGGAGTACATGTACTATGAGGAGAAGGAGAGGCCGCTGCCTAGACGACCTGTCCCCGATGCGGAGAGCGATGTATACGAGCCTCCGCCACCGGATATCAAGGTCGAGAGTGCGCCTATGCCGATGCCAGAGTAAATCGGTGGGATATTTTGTTTTGTGAAGTTTTGGAAAGTCTGGTTCATGCAGCTTTGAGCATTCTATGGCATGCTGTGTTTTTGGTAGACGTGCCTTTTTCACATTGCTTGCTTTACATATGATTTCTCACGTTGCATAGCCGGTATTGGCTTTTTACTTGAGAGCTAATAAGCGGTATCTGAACTTTCTAAGGGACTGCTGCTTGCTTTTTCTTTTCACTAGACGAATACGATTGTTTTTGCTTGTGTCTGATTTGCAATGCTACACCACGGCCTGTACGCCTTCAAGGGTAAAATGGTAAACGTTCTGTTGTTCAATGCCTATTTCAAGGCTACCAGCCCTCACTAAACCCTTCTCAACCCGTCCCCAGTTCTCAGTCGTCGTCTTTCACACGCGTAACACCGCCCACGCCCTCTTCCACGCCCCCACCTTTCCCTCACTACCCATCCCATCTCCCCTTTAACCCTCACCTCCCTCACTCCTCGTAGCCGCACCCATACCCTCCCAATAACTTAACGGCGGAAGCGTAAGCCCCGAGGGCGTCAAACGGCATAGCCAGGAGGTACTCAATTGGCGGTAGCTCGACACTTCTTCCACACTTCTTACCGCAGACTCGTTCTCCGACAGCGGCGGTGGGTCGTGGAAAAAAGGTGGGTGGGTTGGTATTGCCACTCGTCGCCCACATGCATGTCCATATTGGGGGAAGACTCGAAACTGGTCTCTGACTCGTCGTCCCACAGGTGGAGTTCCTCATCCTCGTCTTCTTGCATCGAGGAGGGGGAGGAGGAAAAGGACGACGAGGACGAGGACGAGGAGATGGAGGAGATGGTGTCGTCGAAATCGCGATCGATGGCGAAGGAGAGCTTGGATTCTGAGGCCAGCGAGCGAGAGGTGGAGCGCGAATAGGGTGAAAGGTAGGGCTGTGATATAACGGTGGGCTTGCATTCACCGCATGGATAGAATATCAGGAGTGGGAGAAGGATGGAGGATTGCGACGAGTTTTGTGAGAATTTATTGAGCCTTGAGAAATTTACTCGACGCCTGCTCTGCTATTATGCGCAAGGCACGCACAATAGTAACAATAGCCTGGCTTGTACAATGGCGATGGTGAGAGGAAAGAAACCCTGTAGTGGTGAAGGTGAAGACTTCCTCACGCCGTCTTCCCCCCATCCAGATTCCTCTTCCGCTCAACACCCCAGCCCACCTACGCAATGGCAATAAAAACGGGGAGGCTGTAGAGCTGCAGCTTGCTTTTACCAAATTTTGGATCCATGAATAGTGCGCATGGGTAGAAAATACCGGATAGACTGCTGAGGTAGATAAGGTTTTGGAGGAGGAGTACCCAATCAAGATGTGTGAGTTGTATTTGCGCAGACTTGGTGTTTGGCAAGACGCTATAGAGAATGTAGAAGGTGATTAGGCCAATGAACAGACCCATTGACATCTACACACGCACCTCATTAGCATAGTTAACCAAGTCTGTATCAACACGCTTCCGTGCTAGCTCTCTTATAGAACATGGAATACGTACAGTCTGTCCACTGTGATATTGCGCATGTGGCGGCCAGGCCGGATTGTAAATGTGTTTTTTGCTGTTGACGTTAGTAAGGGGTTAGGGGTCTTACTTAACGTCTGACGTGTGTTGGGGTATAGGTGAAGAGAAAACAGTGATGCCGTACAACGTACCCGGCATAAGTAGTGTGGGTGGGTCCTTTGGCCAGGGGTCCGCACGGACTGTTAAACCCAGTTTTTCATCAGCCACCATGTAATTTTGTATGGAAACAAATGCAACTCCTCTGTTTTGTGTCAGCACGCATCCAAACACGCATCTCCATCATGACAACACCGCCATCTACGCCCCGCTACCATTGTCTAGTCACCTTGAGTGAGGCTCAAGTTGATGAGCTTGTCTCTTGTGTACAACAATTACGCGAGTCAAGGCAGATGAGCTTTCTTGCTCTGTTAAAAGGTTCTTTTGCCTACTAGCAGGTTGGAGAGTACGTTATTTGGTATGCCCTTTGTAAGAGAGGCTTTGTACGTTGTCTAGCTCAAGCCAAACCTCCTCTCTCCAAGGCTAATCAGGCAGCTAGGCTGGCTTGGGCAGAGGCTCATGTTGACTGGCTACCTGGACAATGGTATACCATCCTGTAGAGTGATGAGACTTGGGTAACAGGAGGGAGGCATAGGAAAATCTGGGTTACAAGAATGCCAGGAGAGGAGCTCAATCCTACCTGTGTTGTAGATCAAGTATGTAGAAAGCATGGGTAGATGTTTTGGGGTTGCTTCTCTGGCATTACAAAGGGTCCATCTCTGTTCTGGGAGAAGGAGTGGAAATCAATCAACAAGGAGAGCTATTGCAAGCACGTTGTACCTCTTGTAGATGGCTAGATATGCCTGAATCCTAGCTTGAAATTCATGCAAGATGGGGCTCTAGGGCATGCCACAGCGTACACCCAAAATAAGCTTCACAAGAGGAACATTTATCCTATTATTTGGCCAGCA